>CAUYRH010129192.1:0-16909 GCA_963574655.1 Perodicticus potto
GGCGCCTGCAGTCCCAGCTACTTGGGAGGCAGAGGCAAGAGACTCGCTTGAGCCCAGGAGTTGGAGGTTGCTGTGAGCTGTGATGCCACGGCACTCTATCCAGGGTGACAGCTTGAGGCTCTGTCTCAAAAAAAAAAAAAATAAATAAAAAGACTTAATGTCTGGCTCGGTGCCTGTGACTCAAGCAGCTAAGGCACCAGCCACATACACCTGAACAGGTTCGAATCCAGCCCGGGCCCGCCAAGCAACAATGGCGGCTACAACCAAAAAATAGCCGGGCACTGTGGGGGGCGCCTGTAGTCCCAGCTACGTGGGAGTCTGAGACAAGAGAATCAGCTAAGCCCAAGAGTTTGAGGTTGCTGTGAGATGTGATAGCACAGCTCTCTAGCGATGGCAACATAGCCAGACTCTGTCTCAAAAAAAATAGAAATATATCTTTTTTTTATTGAGGGTAGAAAGAATTAGGTTACAATGATTGCATTTATTAGGTAAAGTCCCTCTTAAAATTGTGTCCTACACCCAAGAAGTGGGCCATTCACCCTGACGTTGTACCCATTCAGTGGGAACATCCGGATTCCCCTCCTGTCTCTCCCTCATTCCCCTACCCCCACCTTGAATTCATTTGAGTTTTTCTCTTATGTGGGTGTGTGTATTACTTTGTCTACTGGTTTTATATCAGAATTGAAAACATTGGATTCTTGCGATACTTCAATAAGAAGAATGTTTTCCACCTCCATTCAGGTTAACACAAAAGATGTAAAGTCTCCATCTTTTTTTTTTTTTTTTTTTTTGAGACAGAGCCTCAAGCTGTCACCCTAGGTAGAGTGCGATGGCATCACAGCTCTCAGCAACCTCCAATTCCCGGGCTCAAGTGATTCTCTTGCCTCTGCCTCCCCAGTAGCTGGGACTATAGGCACCTGCCACAACGCGCAGCTATTTTTCGGTTGCAGCCCTCGTTGTTGCTTGGCAGGCCCGGGCTGGATTTGAACCCGCCAGCTCAGGTGTATGTGGCTGGTGCCTTAGCCGCTTGAGCCACAGGCGCCCAGCCAAAGTCTCCATCTTTTAAATGGCTAAATAGTATTCTACAGTAATACACATACCACGGCTTGTTAATCCAATCCCAGGTTGTGGGCATTTAGGTTGTTTCCACATTTTGGCGATCGTAAACTGAGCTGCGATAAACAGTCTAGTACAAATGTCCTTAAATTAAAATTATTTTTTTTTCTTTTCTTTTTTTTTTTCCTTGAGACAGAGTCTCACTATGTCACCCTCGGTAGAGTGCTACAGTGTCATAGCTCACAGCAACCTCAAACTCTTGGGCTCGAGAGATCCTCTTGCCTCAGCCTCCTGAATAGCTGGGACTGCAGGCCCCACCACAATGCCTGGCTATTTTTTGATGTGGGGTCTCCATCTTGCTCAGGCTGGTCTCAAACCTATGAGCTCAGGCACTCCATCTGCCTTGGCCTCCCAGAGTGCTAGGATTGTAAGCAGCATGAGCCATCACACCGGCCTTAAAATGATTTTTTTTCTTCTGGGTGATGCCTAGATTGAAGGATCAGAAGTAAATCTTTATGACCTTGGATTTAGCAGTTGATTCTTAGATATGACAAAAGGAAAAAAATAACAAACTGTACTTCATCAAAACTAAACACTTGAGCTGAGGGTGAGGACATGAGTCTATAGGTAGGAGGATCCCTTGAGGCCAGGAGTTCAAGGCCGTAGTGCCTATGAATAGCCTGAGCAACACAAGGAGACTTACCTCTTAAGAAAGAAAAAAAAAGACAGAGATCTGCACATACAACCCCGCTCCCAAGGAAGGAAAAGAAAGAAAGAAAAGGACACTAGGAAAGTACTAACTTAGGCAGGTAGACTGGAAAAAGGAAATGTTGCTTTAGGAGTTCTGAAGTTTAAAATGATTGGCGGCCATCATTTCGTTTGCAGCTGACACCTACTGGTGCAGATTTTTAAGCTGGCTTTGTGTATCTGATAATTTAACCCCCATTTTATGTATAAAGCATAGATAGTAGAATATAGCACTATGCAGCCAGATTAACCACCTGGCAAAGCTCCAATTTCCCGAGGATCAGTTTCCACATTTGGAAAATGAAGCATACTGTTAAGTTTTGACAGGAAATGAAATAATTCATACAGAAGTTATTAGTAAAATTTTAAAATGTGAAATAAAAGTAAAATATTATGACCTGCCTGTCCAACTAAACTCACCTAAGAGTTTGTAGTGAAAATACTGATACCCTAGAAGTAAAAATGTCTGTGATACAGTTTTGGTTTTATCACTTACTAGCTCTATCACTATGCAAATTCTACTTCCTGGTCACACTAAATTTTACAGTTGCTGTGAGGGTTTGGTGAGAATATATATATAGGTGCTTCACACTCAAGTGGTAGTCGGAGAGTTTGGCTTTAGAAAGGCTTGTATTACAGTGGGGGAAATGTTACACTTCAAGTCCGCTTGAAGTGGCTTGAGTTGCAGCTCTGCTATTTACAATGTAATCTTGTGTAAGACACATTTCTCATCTGTAACATAGAGGCAAACAGGCTTCAGTTTAAAATCTCATGTAAGAAATAAATAAATAAATAAATAAAATCTCACATGAGGGGCAGGCACAGTGACTCTCGCCTGTAATACTAGCACTCCGGAAGGCCAAGGCAAGTAGATTGCTTGAACTCAGGAGTTCAAGAACAGCCCTAGCAAGAGGGAGACCCTGTCTCTATTAAAAGTAGAAAAACTAGCTGGGTATCATGGCGGGTGCCTATAGTCTAAGCTACTTGGTAAGCTGAGGCAAAAGAATCTCCTGAGCCCAAGAGTTTAAGGTTGTTGTGAGACACAATGAGGCCTGGACACTCTACCCAGGGAGACAGAGTGAGACTCTGCTTTGGAAAAAAAAAAAAAAAAAACTCTCATGAGGCCTGAGTCTTGGTTTCCTCATCAGTAATAAGAACTCGTACCTTGCAGTGTTTGTGTAAAGATTAAAAATATATGGAAAAGTGCTTAGGGTGTTAACTGGCACCCTAAGGACAGACACTAGTAATACAAGTGAACATTTCCATAACTAGTAGGATAACCCTGAGGAAAGTGGGCAAAGGTTTATAACAAAAGAGACTGGTGTTCAAGTAGAACTGTTCAAAAAGCATTCGGGAACAGAGTATAGAAGGAATTTGCAATTCAGGATTTAAAAGGTAGATTTGGAAGCAGTTAACAAAAGAACAGTTAAAGCCAAGAGAGATAATGGTTAGACCCCAGAAAAAGAAGGTAAAAGAACCAAAATAAGCCAAGACCCCAAAACCCACAGGAAGGTCAGGAAGTGAGGTGGCTATAGCCATGTAGGTACGGGACACCGAACTCAGGAGGCCAGTGTTGTGCCACAGACTATGTGGTCAGGAGTTAAATCTCCTAAACTTCATCTTGCATTTGCAAGATGAAGACGATGATACCTCAGCTAAATTCAAACATCTTTTCCTGGGTTAATATTAAAAATGACACAACCAATTTGGAACTATGGTAGCTGTCTATGATGAGACTATGGCAAGTGATTAAAAACTGCACATTATAAAATTTTAGAAAAAAGCAGAATAGTTGGTAAATAATAAAATCAAAATAAACATCAACAAAAAAAGTGGACAATAGGGGATCGTAAAAGCATGAGGATGGAACTTGCTTGACTGGGTACTTGAATAGCCAAGAGAAAAAGGTATAAAGAATTACTACTGAAAAGCCATTAATTTGACCAGAAGGTGGTCACCTCTGCAAAATCCCTTTCATTCAACAGTAGCAAATGCTTAGTTAAAGCCTACTTTAGAAAGGCTCACCATTAGGTAGCCGAGCAGATGCTGATTACATAAAACCGCTCATTGCCCTTCAACCTGCCCTGCGGCTGCCTGTCAGTCTCTCTGCAGGCCTCTGACCAATCCACTCTCTAGCTGGAGCCCAGACTGGTCCTCACAGCCAGCCTACAATTGGGCTTTTGCAGAAGCTGCTGTTGCAGAATCTGGAAACCAACTTGCCTCAATCTTCTGTCAGCTAAGAGCTAATCCTGCTCAGGTCTGTAGTTTTCAAGTTTTCTATTATATATTGAGTGTGAATTATATTGTCATTGGAAAAATGTTTTAGAAAAGAAATAGGTAGGTTTGGAAACATTGTTCTAAAAGTAAACAAAATACGGCTGGCCACAGTGGCTCACTCCAAAGTCCCAGCACTATGGAAATTGGAGGGAGTAGCATTGCTTAATGCCAGGAGTTCAAGACCAGCCTGGTCGGCCCAAGTGCCCAAGTGCATTGACTCACACACCAATAAGCCTAGCACTCTGAAAGGCCAGCCTAGCACTCTGGAAGGCCAAGGTAGGAGGATCCCTTGAGCTCAGTTTAAGACCAGCTTGAGCAAGAGCAAGACTCTATTTTTACTAAAAATAGAACAATTAGCTGGGTATTGTAGCAAGCACTTATAGTCCCAGCTACTTGGGAGTCTGAGGCAGGATTGCTAGAACCCACGGGTTTGAGGTTGCAGTGAGCTGGGCTGACTCCACCACACTCTTCCCCTGGGCAACAGAGTGTGACTCTGTTTTAAAAACGAAACAAAACAAAATGAAACAAAAGCATGAGCATTAGCAAGACCTAGTCTCTACAAAATACAAAAGTAAACAAAAGGAAAGAGTTTAGGAGCTGGACAGGGCAGCAGAGGATTTTATTTTGTTGTTCAGGACACATGTGCACAGAAGAATGGAAAATGGGAATTCTATTCATATGCCTCTCACAATTTAATATGCAAATTAATCAGCCAGAGAGCTCGTCCAAAGGCAGAATATCACTCAATAGGTATACAGTGGAGCTACAGGCAGTGGTATGCTCCATGTAGCACGTGCTTGTTTCCTGATACACATGCACCTTTCATACAGCTACCAGCATGAGGTCACTGAACACAGAGCTGAAAACAGGCTGGCTCGAGCACACCCAACTTCCCACATACTAGATCCTAGGTCATGTGAATGCTGCTAGTACAAGGACCACAATTCAAGTACCAAAGGAGAAGACAGTGAAGGTATCTGAGGGTTGGCGTAAGAAAAAGGAGGTGACATAACAAAAACATGGGGAGGGACATCAGAGTTTCTCACGCTCAGCACTATTTACATTTTGGGCTGCAAAACTATTGGTGCCCCGCTATGATTATATAACTATCCTACACACTTTTGGTTATTCAGCAGCATTCCTGACTTCTACTCAGAAGTCAAAATCAAAAAAAGGTCTCTAGACTTCACCAAATGCTTCCTAGATTGTAAAATCTCTCCCCAGTAAGAACCACTAATCCAGATCTCTCTCCAAGAAACAAAAGGGCAAGAAAGGAAGGGTATCCCTTCCGATGAAACAGGAAACAAAAGACCAGGGACCAAGGGGTGGGAGTTGGGACACAAACTAGGAGACAGTGAGCTCTTTTTAGACACTATTGAGCTCAGTCAAGTAAAAATGATTATCTATTTAGAAAAGCTGCAGGGGCTCAGTGCTTGTGGCTCAAGAAGCTAAGGCGCCAGCCACATACACCTGAGCTAGCAGGTTCGAATCCAGCCCAGGCCGCCAAACAACGATAGCCGGGCGTTTGGCAGGCGCCTTGTAGTCCCAGCTACTTGGGAGGCAGAGGCAGAAGAATCGCTTGAGCCCAGGAAATGGAGGTTGCTGTGAGCTGTGATGCCATAGCACTCTACCCTGGGGGACAGCTTGAGGCTCTTTCTCAAAAGAAAAGAAAAGAAAAACTGCAGGGAAGATTGGAAGTTTAAAACATAGGAGAGTTCTAGGATAGGCATTAATAAAATAATGGGAAAGATTCTGATCAAGGACAATGGGTCCATTAACTAAGAAATACAAGAATGTCTTGGGCCTCGGGCTGGGCCGAACCTTTCCGCCTTGGTGTATGCGGCCCGCACCTACGGGTGCTGAGCCTATTTCTAATTATTTTCTATTTCTATGCAATTGAAGTCTCCTTTCTACATCTTTTTTTTAGAGGTAACCCTTACTTTGAAGTTGAGCATTATTCCTTTGAAAGTTGTAATTGTTTGTACCCTCATGTCAATCTGAAATTAAAAAAAAAAGAAAAGTAAAAAAGGAAAGTTGTGGGTTTTTTTGAGACAGAGCCTCACTATGTCATAGCCCTCGGTGGAGTGCCGTAGCATCACAGCTCAGGGCAGCCTCAGACTCTTGGGCTTGGGTGATTCTCCTGCCTCAGCCTCCCAAGTAGCTGGGACTACAGGCATCCTCCACAACGCCCGGCTATTTTTGGTTGCAGTTGTCATTGTTGTCGAGCTGGCCCAGGCCGCATTCGAACCCGCCACCCTCAGTGTATGTAACTGCAACCACTGTGCTATGGGCGCCGAGCCAAAAAAGAAAGTTTTAATGTTTTTCCTACATGTGTATCTTTACATAAACAAGACATAAATGGCATAAATGGTCTTTTGTTTGTAAAAAATAAAAGTCATTATATGCTACAAGAAAAAAAAAAAAAAGAATGTCTTGGGCCTTTCAGCCGGAGACACCATCTTCCAGGAATTCACCAAAATATCGAACACAAAGGGAAAGAGGAGAGGCACCTGATACATGTTCTCTAGGCCTTTAGAAAACATGGAGTTGGGTGGCACCCGCAGCTCAGTGGGCAGGGCACTGGCCACATACACCCAGGCTGGCAGATTCGAACCTGGCCCAAGCTTGCTAAAGAACAATGACAACTGCAACAAAAAAATAGCCGGGCACTGTGGCAGGCGCATTTAGTCCCAGCTACTTGAGAGGCTGAGGCAAGAGATTCGCTTAAGCCCAAGACTTTGAGGTTGCTGTGAGCTGTGACGCCACAGCACTCTACCAAGGCTACCAAGGGCGACATGGTGAGACTCTGTCTCAAAAAAAAAAAAAAAAAAAAGGCTCGGCGCCTGTGGGTCAAGCGGCTAAGGCGCCAGCCACATACACCTGAGCTGGTGGGTTCGAATCCAGCCCGGGCCTGCCAAACATCAATGACGGCTGCAACCAAAAAATGGCCGGGTGTTGTGATGGGTGCCTGTAGTCCCAGCTACTTGGGAGGCTGAGGCAAGAGAATCACTTAAGCCCAGGAGCTGGAGGCTGCTGTGAGCTGTGATGCCTCGGCAACTCTACCCAGGGCAATAGCTCTGTCTCAAAAAAAAAAAAAAAAAAACATGGAGTTGTTCCTTTGGCCACATATATGCGAATCTACAAGAAAGGTGATATTGTAGTTACGGAGGGAATGGGTACAGTTCAAAAAGGCACGCCACACAAATGTTACCATGGCAAAACGGAAAGAGTCTACAATGTTACCCAGCAAGCTATTGTCATTGTGTAAACAAACAAGGTAAGTGCAACATTCTTGCCAGAGGATTAATGTTTGGATTGAGCATCTTAAGCGCTCTAAGAGCCAAGATAGCTTCCTGAAACGTGTGAAGGAAAATTATCAGAAATAGAAAGAAGCCAAAGAGAAAGGTACCTGGGTTCAACTGAAGCGCCAGCCTACTCCACCCTGAGAAGCCCACTTTGTGAGAACCAAAGAAAGGAGTCTGAGCTCCTGGAACCCATTCCCTGTGAATTCATGGCATAATAAGCATATAGCACAGCACACAGGAGAACCAACCAAACCGTGTCAGGTCCTGGAACCTATTTATTCCCCATGAATTAATGGCATAATAGATGTACGGCACAGAACACAGGATAACCAACTGACACCACGTAACAGTGATGTAAGGTGCTGGAACCTATTCCCCATGAATTCAAGTCATGCAACAACGCTTTGTCAAATTCAATGGCAAGGTGCCTCCCTGAGATACTGGAACCTTTCCCTATGAATTCATGGGATAATAGATTAAAAATAACAGCCTACTACTACTGTAAAAATGTTTCTCGTCATTCACTAAAAGTCTGATTATTTTTTCCCCAAAGAAGTTTATTTATATTTTCTTTTTTTTGAGACAGAGTCTCACTATGTCGCCCTCCATAGACTGCCATGACTTTACAGCTCACAGCAACCTCCAACTCTTGGGCTTAAGCGATTCTCTAGCCTCAGCCTACCAAGTAACTAGGACTACAGGTGCCCACCACAACACACCGGCTATTTTTTTGCTGCAAATATCATTGTGGTTTTAGCTGGCCTGGGCCAGGTTTGAACCTGCCTACCTCAGTGTATGTAGCCGGCGCCCTACCCACTGAGCTACAGGTTCCGCCCTCCCCAAAGAAGTATTAAAGCAAATTTTAATAGTGTCCTAAAAAAAAAAAAATTCTTGGGCTCTTGGGAGGCAGAATTGCCTGTGTACAATCCTGGCTGTACATTTCCTAGCTGGGTGACTTTGGACAAATTGCTTAACAAATACAAACCTTCTCAAAGAAACCTCAGAGAGTTGTCATAAATATGGAGATGATATCATGTTAAGGGGCGGCACCTGTGGCTCAAAGGAGTAGGGTGCCAGCCCCATATGCCGGAGGTGGTGGGTTCAAACCCAGCCCCGGCCAAAAACAGCAAAAAAATAATAATAATAAAAATACCATGTTAAGTTCAAAGAACAGGTGCTAACATATGATACATGTTCAACCAACATTAGCAGAACAGGCTTGGTGGCTCCTGCCTATAATCCTAGTACTTTGTGAGGCTCAGGCAGGAGGTTCACTTGAGGATAGGAGTATGAGATGAGTCTGAGCAACATTGCAAGACTCAGGCTCTACCAAAAATAAATAAATAAATAAATACACACATACACACACACAGAGACAGACATATACAGACACACGGTGCCAAAAAATGTATATACATTTTAAGAGATATTATCTATGTGCTACTTTTCTGAGTTGAACTGAAGGTACCATTACTGGTCAAGTGTACATAAACATGCTACACGCATCCATTTTACCTACAATTCACACACTTGGGGAATGATCAATTTTACTCCCAACAAGATCTCTTAAAATGTGTATATATTTTTGGGCACTCCTGGCATGCACATGTGTATGTGTGAGTTATACCCAAAACCCATCAGCTGTTGCAATTATAAGCATCATTATTTTCCTTGTAAAACATTACCTTGACTTTGCTATTGGTTTAATTTCTTTGATGATACCAAACACTTGGAAAAATCTTTCCTGGTGAAATGCTATTTGTCATTTATGTCTTATATACTGTACTTATTGTGTGAGCAGAAACTGTGGTTGAGGGGTACAACAGCTGTGGATATTCCAAAAAAAATCATAGTTAATGGGACAAAATGAAAGAAAATTAAAAATCAATGTATCGGGGCGGTGCCTATGGCTCAAAGGAGTAGGGCACCAGCCCCATATACCAGAGATGGCAAGTTTGAACCTGGCCCCAGCCAAAAAAACTGCACAAAAAAAAAAAAAAAAAAAAAAGTAAAAGTATCAAGAGAAAGCAAAGGGGTAGCACCTGTGGCTCACTGGCTAGGGCGCTGGCCCCATATACGGAGAGTGTAGAATTCGAACCCAGCCCCCAGCCAAACTGAAAGAAAAAAATAGCCAGGCGTTGTGGTGGGCACCTGTAGGCAGCTACTCAGGAGGCTGAGGCAAAAAAATCCACCTAAGCCCAAGAGCTGGAGGTTGCTGTGAGCTATGACACCACAGCACTCCAACGAGGGCGACAAAGTAAGCCTGTCTCTAACAAAAAAAAAAGAATGTGTGATGTGAACCTCAATACAGCTGCCAAGAATGACAGGTTTCTAAGAGCCAAACTGACCAAGTTGTGTATCTTACAATTACAGTAAACTTGGTGGCTGGTTTTTAATCAAACAGAGAAGTGATTTAAATACAGTAACCTGCCAGTTAGTAATCCCTTTAGACACTGGAATATCAGTTTGCAGTAGGGGAGATTTAGTGATATAACAAAGTATCTACTCTGAAATTTAAGTACGTACTGACAGCATGACTTCAAGAGGACTACATTTTTCTCTCCCTAAAATTCTTGGGAGGCTATAAAAGGTTTTGTCTGTCCTATGTACAACTGACCAATACGGAAGAGAGGCATTCTAGGTTTAAAATAGCTTCTGAGTGTCAGGGAAGAACAGCTCTTTTCAACGGAACAATCAAATATCCTTTAAGAGAAAGGCTGAATGCCTCCAATAATTCAAAATAAAATAATTCATTCTAACATTAAACTTACCAAGATGAGGAAAAAGTTATTAAATTCTTTCCTCTAAGATGCAAAAGGTACTTTCCTCATGTAAGTTTCTTCAACCTATCCTGCTTTAAACATCTTACGTTAACAAAAACAAAAAGGGCAGACATTATCAAGCATTCCAAGCTTATCATCTGTCGGTGTAGAGCAAGTCACTGGGAAGAACGGTAAATGTCGTCACTCCACAGGTTGCCAGGATTCTGGGTACTCCAGCCAGCAGCAGCCACCAGAGTTCCAAGCCTTCCCAAAATAGCTATGACTTATATACAAATGTTCATCATGCACCTCACATAGAAACTCTCAAACAGAGAATGCTGAAATCCGGGTCACCACTCAAACTGTGGCAGAGGTAAATGAAGATGCCGCTGATTAAGCCACACGTGGCCTTAAATGACAGAGACTAACAAATTTAAGTATGACCTGCTCTCCCTTAAAAGTCTCTTCTCTAAGTCAATACGACTGTCTCAAAACTAAAATTTTCCCACCTGTTTTTAAGTCACTGTCCTAAAACCAAATAGAACTAATCTCTGAAAGCAGACGGAGAAAAATCCTGACTCAAATTCCAAGAGGCACTTGTGAACATCTAACAATAACATTTCCATCAGGAATCTGCACGTGAAACACCATCCACATACTTCCTTCCATCTTGGAGCCCAGGACCTCGAAATGTCTTTTTCTCCACCGGTTTTTAAAAGTACATCCGTGCTGGCTCGGCGCCTGTGGCTCAGCGGGCTAAGGCGCCAGCCACATACAACTGAGCTGGCGGGTTCGAATCCAGCCCGGGCCGCCAAACAACAATGACGACTGCAACCAAAAATGGCCGGGCATTGTGGCGGGCGCCTGCAGTCCTAGCTACTTGGGAGGCAGAGGCAGGAGACTCGCTTGAGCCCAGGAATTGGAGGTTGCTGTGAGCTGTGATGCCACAGCACTCTACCCAGGGTGACAGCTTGAGGCTCTGTGTAAAAAAAAAAAAAAAAAAAAGTACATCCGTGCTGTATTCTACCGGTCTTTGGCCAAAAGAATAAAAAGGCATAAACGGATACTCCCTTGGGGATAATCTGACAGCTCTGTAGTATAAATACCTCATAAAACTTCTCATTTTCAAACTCTTATTTGGAATGTACCAGAGATTTCCCATTGTAGCTTGAGAAAGTACGTGAGGGTGAGGAGGTACTGTGAAGTTAGAACATTCCGAGGTAACATTAGAAGGGACTCTCAAGTTGCCCACTTCCTCGGTTTCTTTACACAGACATTAGCCTTTTGATTTTTTCCCCAAACCTGCGTTCTTTGGCTCTCACCACCTTAGCCCAGAAATCCTAGTATTGATTTCAACCTTCCTAACCGGAGAGCTTTACGAACGTACCCTGTATTCATCGCGCTGTCGTTCCTCGCCCTCTTAAAAGCCTACAGTGATGAATACAATCACTGGGCCGCTGCTCTGTTTCGTCTTATTAAAAAAAAAACAGGGCCGAGAGGGAGGAAAGCGGTGGTGAGCGGGACCCCGAGTCTTTCACCAAGATGTTAATCCCCGGCTTTAAGTGAGACAACTTGGGTCGGCTTTGGACTCTCGTCCACCTCCATAAAACTGATTCAAAAGTCAAAGCAAAACAAACAAACAGAGGCCACGCTGCCCCCTTCGGGAGCCGCTCCCCCAGGTCGGGCCCGGGGGCGCTCGCCTGCAGACGACCCTACGTCCAGCCCTTTCCTTGGTTTTCCAGAACACGACCCAGTCCCCTCCAACTTCAGCTGGTCCACGCACCCGGAGGTAAAGCCGTCCATCTCCGCCACCCGAGCCCCGCAGAGCCCTCACCTCCTCCCCGGGCCTGGTCCCCGCCGCCCGGCGCATCCCCGCCCGGGCGCCCTCCGCAGCCCCTCCAGCCCGCGCCGCAGCCCGCAGGCCCCGCCGGCCCGCCCGCGCCCCGCGTCCTCCCGGCCCGGGGGAACCCACCGAGCCGTGGCTGTCGGCCGCGCCGGCCGCGTCGTCCTGCTGCAGCTCCGCAGTCATGGCCGAGGCGCCCCCTCCGCGGGTCACCCGTCCCCCGCCGCCGCCGCCAGCTCAGCCCCGCAGGAGGAGGCCCCGCCCTCGCCCTCCCGCTCCGTCCCGCCCCCGCCCGCCGCGCGCGCGGGAGGCCCGGCCCACACGCCCCGCCCCGGCATGCGCGCGCACATAAGGCGCGCGGCCGAGGCCCGAGCTGCTGTGCGTGGTCCCGCGCACGCCGACCTGACCCGGCGCCGGCCACTTGACCCCGGCCCCGCCCGCGGGCGTCGCCGCCCCGGGGGTTGGAAACGCGGAACCGCCAGCGCCGCCGCTGCGTTCCTGAGTCTTGCGCTTCCCTCTCCGCCGCAGGAACCTTCCTCTTTCTAGGACTGACCTCTGGCCCAGTCTCCCAGCAGAGGAGCGAAAGCTGCTCCCCACTGTGGGAAAGCGCCTGGCACTCGCAATAGTGTATTTTCCCGCCTGGTCTTGTAGCCATTTCCAAGGTCTAATGATACAAAGAAAGTGTTCACGGTCTTTAAGAGAAGAGCAGGTGGAGGCTGCGCGCCGCCGTTTGTAGCTTTAGCTACCGGACACATCCATGCACGGATGCCCGGCCAGGTGCCCTTAACCCTGGCCTGGGCTTGATGAGCAGAGAGAGCTGCGGTATCCCTCAGTTTACATTTTCAGGAGTTCACCCTCAGCTGGGTGTGGCCGCAGGCCGACTCTCCGCTCCTTGGGAGGCTGAGGTCGGAGAACCACTTGAGCCCAAGACTTAGAGGTTGCTGTGAGCTGTGACGGCACAGCACTCTACCCAGGGTGATAGAGAGGGACTCCATCTCAAAAAAAAAAAGTTCAAACTAAAACTAAAATTTTGTGTCAAGTTTGAGCCAGTTATTTATGATTTCATGTTAAGTGCCCAGGTGCCTCAATTGTATTTTCAACAACTTGGTGGAAATTATAATGACCAAACAGTATTTTGGTATTTCCGGTAGAAATGTACCACAACAGTCTACTTGGAACACTTTTTGTGCTGGGTCCCAAATCTGCGTGGAAGCTAAGTGTTGGAAAGGTTTTTTTTGTTTTGTTTTTTGAGACAGAGCCTCACTCTGTGACCCTGGGTAAGGGCTGTGGCATCATAGCTCACAGCAACCTCAAACTCCAGGGCTCAAGCATTCCTCTTTCCCCAGCTTCCCAAGTAGGTGGGACTACAGGCACCCACCGGGAAGCCAGGCTACTTTTTCTGTTTTTAGTGGAGATGGGGTATCGCTCTTGCTCAGGCTATTCTTGAACTCCTGAGCTCAAGCATCTGCCCATCTCAGCCTCCCAGACTGCTAGGATTACAGGCTTGAGCCACCCGGCCAGCCATGAGGGCCACTTTTAAGAGTATCACTTATACCATTGCCCTGATCTGGGCCTAGGGGGCTACTTTCAGTGTGGATTTTATATGGATGGCTCCCTTTCTTGTGTTCCTGGCCTTGTCCCCACGATTGTGATGTTTCACCTGCAGGCCTCTAGTCTGCATGTGCAGGTCAGTTGTGGGCAGGCACAGCTCCAGTGGGAGGCCTGATTACTCTCAGGAACCTGGGCTAAGACTGCTGCTACTTGGGTCAGGGGTCTCCTTTCCCTGGCAGGTAAACTGCTAGATTAGCACTGCTTACAGTTTTACTACCTCGGAATTACTACACAGAAGGCTGACTCTGTGTGTATGTCTGATAGTTGTAGGACTTTTTGCTTATGGTTTTGCCTTTTTTTTCCCCTCGTGAGTACCTGGGTGTCATTGCAGAACAAGTTGATTTCTGAGTCCAGTTTATTTGCAGCATTGCCTATTTCTGCACCATTGGAAATCTCTATGTCTCCGGAGCAACTCTTGTTGGTCTTTACACATTCATTTTAGAAAATCGCCTTTTTAATGTGTGCAAGTGGCTTCAAAACCTGTAACTCTTATTTGTGAAAATTTTCTTTCTTTCTTTTTTTTTTTTTTTTTTGTAGAGACAGAGTCAAACTTTATCGCCCTCGGTACAGTGCCGTGGCGTCACACAGCTCACAGCAACCTCCAACTCCTGGGCTTAAGCCATTCTCTTGCCTCAGCCTCCCGAGTAGCTGGGACTACAGGCTCCCGCCACAACGCCCAGCTATTGTTTTGTTTTGCAGTTGGACCAAGGCTGGTTTTGAACCCGCCATCTTCGGTATATGGGGCCAGCGCCCTACTCGCTGAGCCACAGGCGCAGCCCTGTGAAAATTTTCTTAAAAGACCTCCCAGATCAATCTCTCTGAAAGAGGTGTATACAAGCACTTTGGTAAATATAGGCCCCAAGTGTTTTGTTTTTTTGTATTTTTCTTTTGAGACAGAGTCTCACTTCATCACCCTCAGTAGAGTACCTCAAATTCTTGTGCTCAAGCAATTCTCTTGCCACAGTCCCAAGTAACTGAGACTTCAGGCACCCGCCACATGCTTGGCTAATTTTTTAGAGACGGGAGTCTCACTCTTGCTCAGGCTGGTCTCGAACTCCTGAGCTCAAGCAATCTACCTCCCTCAGCCTCCCAGAGTGCTGGGATTACAGGGGAGAGCCACCTTGCCTGGCCTCTGTGTTTTTATTCAAACTTTTTGATTTGCTATATGATTGCTATGTGATTCATTTAGGGCTCTAGATGTAATAAATTTTGTCTAATCAATTTGAGGGCTCTAGATTTAATGGATCCTTATAGCCCCCTTTAACTTCCACTTGGAGCTGGACATAATAATTTGCTAGAGACAACCTGTTCAACCATATAATGAACAAATCTACATCAGTGTCAGGCCATCAGTTGGCAAGCTTCACAGTGATCATATATCAAAAGTGGGTATCATGGAACATTTACTATCTGCACACAGAATCCCTTCTCATTCCTCTTAAGGCCCCATACCTGAAGGCTCCAGAATAATTAATTAGTAGTTAATAATCATTTCAGGAATATTCAGGAAAGAAAATGAACTAATATTAATAACAAGCAATAGTAAATAATTGATGTGTTAAAAAAGGGAATAATTAGTTGGCTCACTGCCCATAGCACAGTGGTTATGGCACTGGCCACATACACCGAGGCTGGAGGGTTTGAACCCAGCCAGGGCCAGCTAAACAACAATGACAACTACAACAAAAAAATAGCCGGGCGTTGTGGTGGGCACCTTGTAATCACAGCTACTTGGGAGACTAAGGCAAGAGAATTGCTTAAGCCCAAGAGTTTGAGGTTGCTGAGAGCTGTGACACCAGAGCACTCTACTGAGAGTGGCATAGTGAGACTCTGTCACAATAAAAAAAAAAAAAAAAGGCTTGGCACCTGTAGCTCAAGCGGCTAAGGCACCAGCCACATATACCTGAGCTGGCAGGTTAGAATCCAGCCCAGGCCCACCAAACAACGACAGCTGCAATCAAAAAATGGCCAGGTGACTGACTGTAGTGGCAGGCACCTATAGTCCCGGCTAGTTGGGAGGCAGAGGCAGAAGAATCGCTGGAGCCCAGGAGTTGGAGGTTGCTGTGAGCTGTGATGCCACAGCAGTCTACCCAGGGCAATAGCTTGGGGTTCTGTCTCCAAAAAAAAAAGAGGAATAATTGGGGCTGGGTGCCATGGCGTACCTGTAATACCAGCACTTAAAGAAGCCCAGGCAATGGCTAGGCATCTGTGGCTCAAGCGGCTGAAGCGCCAACCACATACACCTGAACTGGTGGGTTCGAATCCAGCCCGGGCCCACCAAACAACAATGATGGCTGCAACCAAAAACTAGCCGGGCGTTGTGGCGGGTGCCTGTAGTCTCAGCTACTTGGGAAGCAGAGGCAGGAGAATCACTTGAGCCCAGGAGTTGGAGGTTGCTGTGAGCTGTGATGCCACAGCACTCTACCCAGGGCAACAGCTTGAGGCTCTGTCTCAAAAAAAGAAAAAAAGAAGCCAAGGCAAGAGGCTCACTTGAGCCCAGGAATTCCACACCAGCTTAGCAAGAGCACATCTCTAGATAAAATTTTAAAATATCTAGCCTTGGGATGGCACCTGTGGCTCAAAGGAGTAGGGCACCGGCCCCATATGCTGGAGGTGGCGGGTTCAAACCCAGCCCTGGCCAAAAACTGCAAAAAAAAAAAAAAATATATATATATACACACACACACACACACACACACACATACATACATATTGCCTTGTAGTCCCAGCTTCTTGGGAGACTGAGGCAAAAGGGTTGCTTGAACCCAGGAGGTCTGCAGTGAGATATAATCATGCTATTGCAACTCAGTTTTGGCAACATAGATAGACCCCACCTCTTAAAAAAGAGGAAATAGGGCGGCGCCTGTGACTCATTCAGTAAGGTGCCGGCCCCATATACTGATGGTGGCAAGTTCAAACCCAGCCCCGGCCAAACTGCAACAACAACAACAAAAATAGCTGGGCGTTGTGGCGGGCACATGTGGTCCCAGCTACTTGGGGGGTCGGGGGGCTGAGGCAAAAGAATCGCCTAAGTCCAGGAGTTGGAAGTTGCTGTGAGCTGTGTGAGGACACGGCACTCTACCAAGGGCGATAAAGTGAGACTCTGTCTCTACAGAAAAAAAAAAAAAAAGGGAATAATTTCTAGTGTTATTTTCTCAGAGAAGAAATTTTTTTTTTTCCTTTCCTGGAAAACTTTTGTACCAGTACTAAGTTATTTTCTAAGTCAATAAATTTATCTTTCTCCTTCTGATTTACTTCAACCCCCAAATAATTTATTATATAATAAAATGATCCTGTTCAATGTTATT
>CAUYRH010129193.1:0-19564 GCA_963574655.1 Perodicticus potto
AGTACATTGGATACTTTTTCTTCCATTCTTGAGATACTTTGCTAAGAAGAATATGTTCCAGCTCCATCCATGTAAACATGAAAGAGGTAAAGTCTCCATCTTTTTTAAGGCTGCATAATATTCCATGGTGTACATATACCACAGTTTATTAATCCATTGGTGGGTCAATGGGCACTTGGATTTCTTCCATGACTTAGCAATTATGAATTGGGTTGCAATAAACATTCTGGTGCAAATATCTTTGTTATAAAGTTATTTTTGGTTTTCTGGATATATACCTAGTAGAGGAATTATAGGATTGAATGGCAGATCTATTTTTAGATCCCTAAGTGTTCTCCAAACATCTTTCCAAAAGGAACGTTTTAGTTTGCATTCCCACCAGCAGTGTAGAAGTGTTCCCTTTTCTCCACATACACGCCAGCATCTCTGGTTTTGGGATTTGTGATGTGGGCTAATCTTACTGGGGTTAGATGATATCTCAAAGTAGTTTTGATTTGCATTTCTCTGATGATTAAGGATGATGAGCATTTTTTCATGTCTGTAGGCTGTGCGCCTGTCTTCTTCAGAGAAGTTTCTCTTCAAGTCCCTTGTCTTGATGACTTGTTCTTTTCTTGCTAATACATTTGAGTTCTCTGTGGATTCTGGTTATTAAACTTTTGTCAGAGACATAACCTGAAAATATCTCCTCCCATTCTGAGGGCTCTCTGTTTGCATTACTTACTATGTTCTTGGCTGTGCAGAAGCTTTTTAGTTTGATCAGGTCCCAGTAGTGTTTTATTTTGATGTTGTTTCAATTGCCTGGGGAGTCCTCCTCATAAAATATTTGCCCAGGCCGATTCCTTTAAGAGTTTTCCCTGTACTTTCTTCTAGTATTTTTATATAAGTTTCATGTCTTAAATCTAAATCTTTAATCCAGTTGAGATTCTATCTTAGTTAATGATGAAAGGTATGGGTCACATCCTGTTTTTTTAACCCCAGCACTTTATCATTTAGGCTACTCCACAGCTCCTGAAGGCAACTGAGTTTGAGAGCTGTGATATTAGAGCAAGGCCACTTCGGATGGAGAAAATGAGAAGTGCTTGTCTTCACTCAGCTTCGGTACTTAGGCTTGACCAAGGGACATTGCTTCTTTACCATCAGGAACACTCCCATCACAAAATCTTCAGGTACTGATAGGTGTACAGAAGACAGGCAGTGGTGGAGAGTTTATTATAACTCTTCTGAACCACGGTACAAGTATTTATTGGCTCTCCCAACCTAGAACTGTAGCTGGCACATCACAGAACTTTTTTAAATATTGTGGGATGAATCAATGGTGCATGAGAAGGGCGTAACAGTGAGAATGATAAATGATGCTTTTCAGTTGGCCAAGAAACAAGTTGAGATTGCCTCATCATGTTTCCTTGAAGTTTTACATGCTCCTTTTTGTGTTGTAAATGCAGATTTTTTAAAGACAGAATCTCGGTCTATGGCCCCAGGCTAGAGTGCCATGGCATCATAGCTCACATCAACCTCAAACTCTCCAACTTCAAGAGATCCTCATGTCTCAGCCTCCCAAGTAGCTGGAACTATAGGTGCCCACCATAATACCAGCTTGTTTTTCTATGTTTAGCAGAGGTGGAGTCTAGCTCTGGCTCAGGCTGCTCTCAAACTCCTGAACTCAAGCAATACACTCTCCTCGCCCTCCTAGAGTACTAGGATCACAGGTGTCAGTCGCCATGCCTGGCCTAAATGCAGCTTTTTTGATTAGGAAATTTGCCTGTGCAAATGAAGAATTCCTTGTGTTTTAAACAAATAATATAACCAGTTTTATTATCAATACATGAATTTCTCAATAGTCACTAAAGAGAAAGCCTAAAAATTGAATGATAGCAACTCGGCTATGTCATAAGGCAACCCCATCAACTTTTAACTAACTTTTTTAACTTTTAACTGTTGGCCGGTCTGTGGGGTCCACTTACACAAAAGAAGGTCTTGATGACTAGATAGAAAGACTATTATTTTTATCTTATTTACAATGGAAATCAACTTTTAAAATAATGATTGGAAAATATAGCTTCATGTCACAAATAATAGAACCCCAAGAAACGATGAAAGATCCCATAGTTATAATCTATGTCTCTGGTAATATTCCCACCTGACCTATGGTAGACAAAATGAGCTGATTGTATTTAAATATTACCTTTTATAAATGATTTTGACACCGTTAGCAGCTAACTTTTATTGAATAGCAAAACCTGTGTTAATTGTTCAGCATGCAGTATTTAATTTAGTCATCTCTATTAACACATAAGGGAAGTTGACATTGTTATTTTCATTTTAAGCATATGTATTCTGAAACCAATGCAAGCTCAAATAGTTGAACTAAGTTACCTGAGATTGTACATATATTTGCTGGCCATACCACATCTAACTTCAAAACCACTTAGCCGCTGAACTGCCAATGCAGTAACCTGCCTTATAGTTCATATTTAATAAGGCTTATCACCTTCTCAATATCAAAATTCTAGATGGAAATACCCACTAGGCCAGATATTTCAGCTGGATCATTCCAAGCAATTCTTAACTTAGGATCTAGGGACAGCCTGTATGTTTATGCAGCCTCAAGGACACTGCAAAATCCAGACACCTTATGCAAAAGTGTATATGCGTTATGTGTATTTTTCTGGGAAGTGCTTTCTTTGAAGCTTGTCACCCAATAAAATGCTGAGGATAACTTACTATCTCATTCAATTGTTCTTTGACTCACTTATTAAGAATTTACTGAATATTGACCATGTGGCCAGCATCATACAAGGGAGACACTGAGAGAAGGAGCCACATTATAGTAGAAGCCCTTTCCACCATTTATTTTGCAATTAACCTGTATGAGGCGGTTTATATCTTTAATCATTTAGGACTTCAGAATCCAGCCTACCTCACACATTAATATGCTAACTTAAAGTTCAGTAAAAATTTAATAGTGTTAAATATGTTAACTGAATTAATTATAAAAAATTAGAGACAACAATCTTTGCTAAGTAATAAAAAGAAGGTGCTCTAACATCTTTTTATAAGTTATATACATATCATACCTTTATGGTATTGCCTCCATTTTTTTCTAAGTAATCAGTATTTGGAAAGGGTAAGAATAAAAAAGTTTTGAGCAATGGAATTGAGTCTTTTCATATCAGGTCATTTTTCAGGACTCTTTTAATCTTAAGTAACAGAATCCCAGGCTTAAATAATGATAGAAATTTATTTGATAGAAATTTATAATACCCAGGGAAGATTTCATTTTAGGAAGGTGTGAGTCCAGAGACCTAACAATAGTGTTAGAGTTCCATTTCTTTGTATATCTTTTGAATAGGCTTTTTCTACATGGTGAGAAGTGGCCCTGTAAACTTATTCTACCAATTTAGCAATCCTAGTGGGAAAATAATCTTCATCAATCTCTAATTAGAAAGGTCACAGCAATATTTTGATTGGTTTAGGTTGCACTGCTGAAGTTGAAGCCAATAACTCCAATAACCAGAGCCAAAGAGACATGGCACCCAAGGCTAGATTCATGTGGCCACCCACTCTTGGAGCAGGGTTGGGGACAAAACCACTCACTTAAACAACATGGCCTCTAACAGAGTAAAAGAGTCCTATTACCATAAGAGAAGTGAATATGTGCCTGACGAATCACAACCATAGATGCCTCGCTCACCACCATATGGTTCTCAGGAAAGTGCCTAACAGGCTGAAAGCCCACCTTTTACTCAATGACAAGTGTCCTTTACTTTATGCTAGGCATTTTTCTAGGCTCTAAATACAGGTATAAAAAACAGGCAAAGATCCTACCTTCATGACATTAATATTCTGGTTAGGGGAGACAGTCAATAAACAAAACAAATAGTAAAGTCAGAAGGTGAGAAGCATTATGGAGAGACCCAAACAAGAGGCGGGGAAATGGTGTATCAGAGAGAAAGGCAGATTCAATGCTAGTGTGGTCATGAAGTCTTCACTGGGTGTTTGAACAAAGATGTAAAGTAAGGGAGGTGACCATAGATATCAAGAAGATAAGCAGTCAGGCAAAAAGAAACAGCATGTGCAAAGGCCCTGGGGTGGGAACATGCCTGGCATGTTCAAGGATTAGCAGGGCCTGAAACTGAGTGAGCAATGGGGACAATAGTATCAGATGAGGTCAGATAAATGATGAGATGCCTTGTTGGGAATTTAGATATTACTTTGAGTGAAATGAAAAGCCATTGGGACACTTCAGACATAGTTAAACTTTGTTGAACAAGATCACTCAGATGGTATGTTGAGAATGGGCAGAGCAGGGGTTTGGGACAGAAGTAGGAAGACTGTTTTGGAAGTTTGGCAATAATCAAGGTGAGACTTGACTACTTGGACTAGAGTAGTAGCAGCATAGGTGTTAAAGAACGATCAGATTTTGCAAATATACTAAAGGTAGCACTTCCAGTTTATGCTATATGATTTCTATGTAGATGTAAGAAAAATGAGAAGGATCAAGTTCAATTCCAAGATCCTTAAGGATGGAGTTGATATTAATTAAGGTAGGGAACACTGGAAAAGGAGTAGAGTATGTATGTGTGTGGGGTGGGGGTGGGGGGGAGATCAAGACAATTACTGGAGTCTGTGAAACTATACCCAAATCCATTTTCAAACCCTCAATGTTTTCACTTCAGTCCCTCTCAAGAAAACTCCTTGCACCTGCCAACAGTTACTCTATAGCTGGCCTATTTCAGTAGACAAGGCTTACCCAAGTGGAAGTTTAAACAATAGTAGAAGATTGGAATAACCACTGAAACAAAATATATATACAAAATATATTTCAATAGGACTAATTTTACAACCCAATCTCAGGAATTTAGATAAAAAGAGATCTCACTTTTTCTGACCAAGCAGGTAAAGTATAATTAAGCAGGCAGGATTTTGTTGGCTCCTGAAAGAATGAGATTTGGATAGCTGTAGAGGGTTATCTGTAAATTTTATCATGTGTGTGTGCACATGTGCATCTCGTTTCATAAACGAGCTGTAGAGCAGTTCTCAATTGTAGAAATCAGTTGAGAAGCTTTCCTTTAAAGCAGTGGTTCTCAACCTTCCTAATGCCATGGCCCTTTAATACAGTTCCCGCTGCTTTAAAGACTATCCTCATCTTATTGAATATAGGATGAGACCCAAGCAGAAATTTTCGAAGCTTCTCAGTGATTCCAGTGGCAGTGAGGGTAGAGAACCCATAGTGAAAGGCAGAGCTTAGCAAACGACTGCCGGCCATGGGCCCAGTCCAGCTGCTGCTGACTTTTGTGAATAAAGTTTTATAAAAACAAGCCATGCCCACTTGTTCACATGTTGCTTGTGGCTGCCTTCATGCTCTGTCAGCAATGCAAGTAGTTTCTATCCAGCCCTCTATTTATTTTATTTTATTTTATTATTTTTGAGACAGAGTCTCACTCTGTCACCCTGGGTAGACTGCCATGGCTTCATCATAGCTCACAGCAACCTCAAATTCTTGGGCTGAAAGAATTCTCTTGCCTCAGCCTCCCAAATAACTGGGACTACAGATGTGCACCACCACGCCTGGCTAGTTTTTCTATTTTTAGTAGAGATAAGGTCTTGGCTTGTTTGTTTATTTATTTATTTATATATTTTGAGACAAAGTCTCATTCTATCACCCTGGATAGAGTGTGATGGCATCAAAACTCACAGCAACTTCAAATTCTTGGGCTTGAGCAATCCTCTTGCCTCTGCCTCCAGAGTAGCTGAAACTACTGGCATGTTTTACTATGCCCAACTAGGTTTTCTATTTTTAGCAGAAACGGGTTCTTGTTCTTGTTCAGGCTGGTCTCAAACTCTTGAGCTCAAGCAATCCACCTGCCTCGGCCTCCCAGAGTGGTGGAATTACAGGTATGAGCTACATTGCCTGGCCTGTTCAGTCCTTTACAGAACAAGCTTGTTGAAGCAGGGTGTAGAGAGAGGAACAGGGGCCCACATCACACAAACCTGTATCTAAATCCTATTTCTAGGGTTTGGCACCTGTAGCTCAGTGGTTAGGGAGCTGACCATATACACCGAGGCTGGTGGATTCGAACCTGGCCTGGTTCTGTTAAACAACAATGACAACTGCAACAACAACAAAAATAGCTGGCATTGTGGCAGGCACCTGTAGTCCCAGCTACTTGGGAGGCTGAGGCAAGAGAATCGCTTAAGCCCAAGAATTAGAGGTTGCTGTGAGCTGTGACACCACAGCATTCTACTGAGGGCAACATAGTGAGACTCTGTCTCAAAAAAAAAAAATCATTTTTCTACTAATTAATAGCTGTGTAGACTTAGGATAAGTCACTTAATTGTGTGTGGGTT
Organism: Perodicticus potto; assembly: GCA_963574655.1. Lineage (NCBI taxonomy): Eukaryota > Metazoa > Chordata > Mammalia > Primates > Lorisidae > Perodicticus > Perodicticus potto. Next base: position 6,349 of record CAUYRH010129193.1, read on the forward strand.
TTTTCACCTATAAAATAAAGCTAGGAAGGTTATGAGGCTCTAAGGAGATAATTTGATAAAGAAACCAGCATAGAAGGCCGATTTCCTTTCTCCCATACACAGAATGGACCCAATTTCCCAGACTTTTTCTGTGGAAAACAAAACAAAACAAAACTTAACCCACAACTGAACCTTTTTAATTTCTTGCCTCCTTCCAGCCATACTGGAGTTCGTGCATTCTTATTGCTCTGCAGGTAAAAGCACCTTAAACAGGGACTTTAAGGACTGTTAGGGACTTTAGTAATCGGATGCTTTCGAGAGATCAAGATGGACCTTCTTTATATCTTACCAGATAATGAAGAGTTTTTAGTGTGTTCTGGTCTATTTAGTATGTACTATAATGAGAAGGACTTATGTGTCATGTCAAGGGGTAGAGCATAAATGATTATGACAAGGGAAATGGAAGATCAGATGGTATAACCCCAACTGACAGCAGAATCAGCATGATGAATGCTCTTAACTAAAACAGCCAGCTTTCAAAAGCACACTTCTAGCTTTCCAAGGAGCTGAGAACATGAACTATTTCAAAATGAGAACGACCATGTTAGTTTTCTGAGTATCTCAAGGAAAAAAAAGGGACAATTCTTAAATTTTCAGAAAGGTTTTAGAACGAAGATACTTGACCAAGGACATGGAAAGTGTTTGTAGAAGACCTTCGGCAAGTCACACACACACAGTGTACACCGTTTGAAAAGACAAGTAGTTCAGCACTCAGCCCTGACTGCTAGTGCTATAAACTACTGTGGCATGCTGTGTCATTAGCATCTTAAGCCACCATCTTCATATGTGTGATCTGTTGTCCAAAGGCGCTTATAACTACAAGACTCAGAGACTATGCCACGGCTTTAGTGGGCTCTAGCCACTTTGTCTTCATGGGCCTCTTCCTCTATAAAAAATTTACAATGGTATTTTGTGACAATATTGGCTTAAATATAACCCAAGATGGATTATATTTATATTTTTTCTTCTGACTTTAAAAGGAACTGAAACACTGTCATGGACCCCTAAAAGTATCCTGGGTCCTGAGCACTGTGTACATTGTATCTAATAGACAAGGCATCTCTGAACAGATTTGTACAAGGCAACAGATCATATTGCTTCAGGAACCAGCAAGCATGTCTAATAGAACTGAGTAGAGGCCACTCAGTCTGTGCTCTGAAACCCTGGTGTGTCTTGTTGGGCAAAGGAGATATTATACTTCATGTGATGTCTTCCTCTCTGAATGGATGTCAAGTTTATGATTTTGACATAGCATTCAGCCTACCCCTAAAACTTCTTAATTTCTTATATCTTTTCACCATAAGCCCCTCCCTCCCCCAAATGTCCTTGCCACTCATGTATAGTCATTCAGAAACAGTGTGGAGAGAGAAGTGGGCTGAAGAAAGGCAAGGAGGACAAAAAGGCAGAGGGTGTGACTGTCTGAGCATCACCACCAGCGAACTGGACTGTCCATGCTCCAGGACAGGTTGAAACTAGCAGCTGAGGAATATAACCCTGCAACTATACCCTAAATACTAATTCAATCCAAAGACTCCCCCTTCCCACACAGTGACTCAGCTGAGGAATCCAAACATGGTGATGGATAGCATTGGTTCACTCTTCCTGGCAGATGTCTACTTCCCAGAAAGCCTCACATCAATTGCCACCAGTCATAACTTGACTGCTGAGCGTGAGGAAGACGAGCACAGCAGGTGTAGCATATGTGAGTCAATCATCCGTGGTACAGAGTTCATTAATAGTGTTGTAGATCTTCAGTTTCATCAATGGCACTTGAGAAAATGGCAAAAAGGCAATTTTCTGGCAGTTGTCTAGGATGACAACAATCATCCTCAGATCCTAAGTCAGCTCTACTTTGGGAACTTAGACTGGAATCACACACCAAGTCCTTGTGTGGTCCCTGCTGGAGTACTGTCCTAGGAGCCAAATAATTGCTGTGCAAGATGTGTTTTACTTAGGGAAAGAAGGGGCTTGTGGTGAAAAGATATAAGCAATTAAGAAAAGTGATTAATTTTAAATTAAGTAGCACATCAAGAACTTTAGCATAGCATAATTCCAACTTCTTTACCAGAAGCAGACCTCTAAAAGGGGAGTTAATATAAAGAGATAATTAGAAAATACCCCTTTAAATGATTTATGGAAGCACGAGCAGGCAGAGGGTTGGGGAGGGAGACAGCTGTGTCAGACCTAAGGAAAGAAGATTTCTGGCAAATCAGTTTACTTTGCAGAGTCATTCCTGGAGCTATTGCCCAAGGTATTTGTAACTGAATAGAACTTGTCTCTCTCCTCACCTGCATCTCCATTCCAGGAGCAGAGTGAAGGCATGAACTTCTACCAGAGTGATGATAGCTGGTTGCCATGGCAACAGCAGGAGGCTCCCCCAATTCAGCGTTGTAAGACTTCACTGCAGGATATCAGCAGAAAGACAGAGAGTCCTGTTTAAATAAGAACTCGCTAATTAATGCAGCACCTAGGTCAGCTTGAAGACAAAATGGCACAGTAGATAAATCAGATTTTCAGAGGTCTCGAATGAAATTATCACAGTTCCATTAGGGCTGTGCAAGTAACTGCTTCCTCCTCTGAGACTCGTCCCATTTTGAGTTCTCAGAGTCCAGTTTGCCTTGAATCTGTGCAGTAGCCGAAGACACTCCTTGAGTAAATTTAAGAACTCTATTGATAGGTGAATAGATAAAGAAAATGCACCACATATCCACAAGGGAATACTATATGGCCATAGAAAAGAAGGAAATCCTGTCATTTGCAGCAATGTGGGTGGACCTGGAGGTCATTATGTTAAGTAAAGTACGCCTGAAACAGAAAGACAGGCACCACAGTTCTCACTCATATGAGGGAGCTAACAAAAATGACCTCATGGAAATAGAGAATAGAATGATAGATATGAGAAGCTGGGAATGATAGATACAAGAAGCTGGGAAGGTTACATGGATGGGAGGGGGGATGAAGACAGGTTGGTCAGTGGGTACAAACATACAGTTAGATGGAACAAGCCCGAATCTTCAGTAGCAGAACAGGGTGACTATAGTTAGCAACAATGTCAATATTTATGTCAAAGTCGTTAGAAGAACTTGAAATGTTACCAACATATAGAAATGACAAATACTTAAATGATGGACACCCTGAATACCTTGACTTGATCATTACACATTCTATGCTTATCTCAGGAAGCCCATAATATGAAAAATATTTTGCAACAGTAAAAATAAGAGATTAAATGACAAAACTAAGTCCTTGAAAGGTAACAGCCCTAACCCTTCTCTCTGTCTGTTTGGAGGTAGGTTCTTGGAAAGAGCCAGTTTTGAGGAGATGGCTCCACCCCTCTGCTGGGCACTTCCTCCCCTCATGCCTCACTCTTCACAGCTTTCCCTGCACAAAATCCTGGCACCACTACTTCCCCTTGGTCTCCTTCCCCCCTCCGCTGCCTCCTGGCCCACTTTCAAGGCCATCTCTTGACCAGCTACCACAAACAGCAGAGCACCTGGCGTAGCAAATGATGTTTGAATAAAGTGTGAAAACACCATTGTATGCCAGTCAGTCCACAAATACCAGCTGCTTGAAGCAGAATAGGAATACTATTTTCTCCCTGGTAGCCCATGTTTAAACACTTCACAACAAATGGAAGATTGATTTGTTCATTTTTAATACATCTGCTTTTGTTACACGAATGCTTTCCTAATGCCATTGGCTAAACTGGATGTTGTGGTGATTACTCAGATAGATCAGAGAAATTCCTCCTGTCAATTAGACAGTAGTCATCAGACTATTTCTGTATCCCATGGAAGAAATAAGCCTTCAATGCCTGGTGAGATGGAATCTGAATAGTATCCTATGTCTAGAAGTGAAGTCACACAGAGATGAAGTTGAACACTCACAGTGTTGTGCCTCCCTGCTAAACACATGAACTGAATTTGACTCTTGTAGGTGCACAGCACTTCTGTGTGGGACAGAAGTTCTGCTGGGTTTATGCCAGGGTATATGGCTGCTGGGGGCAAGGTAGTCCAATGTGACAGGTACCCAAGCTTCACTAGCCAGGACTTGCTAACAATGGCTGAGCAGGTGACATATGCTCAAGCATAGGACCTCACTGAAGCCTGCTCAGGGATTTTGACCAGCTGGGATGGAGCTATAACAGTGGACGATCTCATGTGAGAATAACTAAAGCAACAGTGGTAATGCCTGGCCAGGGCGACAGCTCCCTCTGGCACTTTAAAGCGGACTAACCCCTTGGAACTAAACAAGTCCTCAAGTAGTTTATAACTTGGGGTGGAACAGAGGTCTCCAAGGTGAGATAATAGACTCAGACTTTCTGCTGTTATAAATATATGTGTAAAAGAGTAAAAGCCAAAATTCTTTCAGTGGTCTACAGGGTCTATCTCATACCTCCCTCTCCCTGATCTCATTTCCTATTAGCTCAGCCCAGCCCACCTCGCCCCAGGAAAGCTAGTCTCTTTGCTGTCTCTCAAACATACTTTCACCTCAGGGCCTCTGTACTAGCCAATGCTGATTGAAACACTCTTCCCTGAGATACTTCACCTACCAGGGCTCTGCTCAGGTATCCCCCTTATGACCCTACAGTGCTCCCTGTTGTCCAAATTCTCTTTCTTCCCAACTTCCTTTACTTTTATCCACAGAACTAATCACCATCTCACATTATATATTTGCCAGTTTAGCACCTCTTACACCTATTGGAATGCAAGTTCCACAGGACAGGGGTTTTGTTCTGTTTCCTGCTGTTTCACCATTACCAAATGTGCATGTGTCCCATAATATGTGCTTAATAAACATTTGTTGTTGAAGGCAATGGGAATCTGTTTGTGCAGCAGATTTGAGAAATGCATTCACACATAATGCAGACAAATAACAACACAAGGTACAAGGCGCCAAATACTGTAACAGTGATCCAGATAAAATGCTCTCAGAATCTAGAAGGAAGAGAGATGACTTCAATGGGAAGAGTTCATGGAAAATGGACCATTAGATCCTTAAAAGATGGGTTGGATGTGGATGTTTCAGTGAAGAACACACCAGCAGCAAATGTGGAGAGGTACTAAGAACAGCTCCTTTTAGCTAGAATAGAGGAGTACAGAAGAAATGGCCTGAAATGTAACCAAGGTTAGATTTTGAAGTTCCTTGCTTTTTGTTTGCTCTATTCTTTAAAAAAATAAGATTCTAACTTACCAAATGCAGAATATAAATGTCTTAACACAATAACTAAGAAAATGTTAGTTAACATTTCTATGTTAACCAGTTTGATGAAAATATTTCAGATTGTATGTGAAACCAGCACATTGTACCCCATGATTGCGTTAATGTACACAGCTATAATTTAATAAATAAATAAATAAGAGTCTAGTCCAGTAAAGCCTGTAATGATCCAGCAGAGTCTGATGTATAAAACAGGTATAAACACAGAGCAGTCCAGGTGGGAGAAGAGGGCACAGGCATCCTGCCCCACATATCCACCCCCCTTTCTGTGATCCCCTAGGACACAGCTATTCAGAGCCTGAAAATCACTGCTCAGTACATAAAGAGCTATTAGAGGTATCTAGGCAGGGGGAAAGCTGGATTAGAGCTATGTTTCAACAAGATTAATCTGGCAACCAAAAAACAAATTGGAGCAGGAAGACATTAGAAGGAAAACCAATTGTGGAACTCTTGCCACAATCTGTGTAAGAGGTGATGAAAGTCACAATGTAGGCAAGAGGCCCACTCATGAATCATGAATTCAAGAATTAGGACCCTGGCAAAATAGGAAAGGGACTATGAAGGAGAAAAGCAGGATTGGGCATCAGGGTTGGGGAAATCAACTCAGGTGAAGGGGTACAGTGGGTACCAGGAGTTCAGGTTTGACTCAGGCCTGTGCCAACATCCCCAACATGGAAAGATATAGGCATCCAGTAATGCCACAGGCCATGTAGAGATTCACCTTCTTCTACCTGGTCAACTAGTTCACTATAGGATCATTTCAGCAGTTTGGAGTGTAGGAAAGCAAGAAAACAAATCTAAGAGCTAGGATGTTGGAGCCCAAAGAACTAAGGTCTCCAGCTTAGCTCCCACAATCAGACTGCCCAGCCCAGTGAAAGAAAATCACACAGCTATGTATACAGGTGTCAACAGAGGAAAAGAGGGAAGTCTGTGCCTTACTCAGGGTGATGCAGTCTCTATGTGTCCCTCATCCATTTATTCCCCCTCCTCCTTGACAAAGTATCAGAACTCTCCTCCAGCCCCCACTCACCTACTCTACCAGTTTGCCTCTCATTCTCAGTGGATGGCCTTGTTCATTTTCTGTGGAGTTAATATTAATATATACCAGCCCAATTCTAAATGTCATCTCAGATAAATAAATAAGTAAATGCATCTCAGAATGGTGAAGATTCCAGTCTGCAACTCTTGCCATGACCTCTTCTCTGTGTCCAAAACTACTTACCCCATATAGTTGCTGAATACTGCATAGACTCAGCAAATTTGGCATAGGCTAAACAGACTTGACTCCTGCTCTCAAATTTTTTCCCTTTAATCTCTTTTCCCATCACAGTAAATGATAGTGCCAACCACCCAGATGCTCTATAGCTGGACACCTAGAAAATCATTCTAGTCCATTAGCCTTGCCCATTACTTATGCACATAAAGTATATGCTTCCCTCACCACCTTACCCATGCCACCAGCACCAGGTACTCAGACCACACCCACAGCTTCCTAAATGGTCTCTTCCCATCCTTGCCACCTTTCCTCCATTTCCCACACATGGGGACCGCTCCACTTATTCACCATCATTAACTTCACCTCTTTGCAGCATTTAACACTATGAGCCACTTCTTTGGATTTTTTTTCCCATTGGTTACAAGACATATCATTCTCTTGGTTTTCCTCCAAGTGTGTGGCCACTACTTGCCTTTCTGCTTTTCAGGGTGGTCCTCCTTCCCCTGGGCCATTAAATGTTAAAGATCCTCCAGGCTGTCTCCTAGGTCTCTTCTCCTCTTGCTCTACACTCTGTTCTCCATGATCTCATTAGTGCCCATGGCATCAATTACACTGATGACCAATGTATTTATGCCCCTAGCCTGAATATCCCCAGCTGAGCTCTAGGCCTATACAGTTAGTTGTCTTCTTGACATCTCTTGGATGTCTCAACTATATTTTAAGTTGATCATGTTCAAAACTAAACTAAAATTAAATTCCTTCCCCAAACCTGGTCCTCTTCCAAGGTCGCTTAGCCCAGTGTATGGCCCCGTAGTCTATGCAGTATGTAAGAGCAGAACTGGGACTCATCCGTAACACCTCCTTCTCCCTCATCTTCACCCTGTGCCCTTATATCTGATTCAGTCACAAACGAGGAAACTGCTTCTTAAACTGGGTAAATTACTTTAGCTCTCTGTGCCTGTTTACTCACCTATGAAATTAACCTTCTGACAGAACCTACCTCATAGGACTCCTATAAATCCGAAATGAAATCATATAGGTAAGGTGTTTAGAATGGTGCCTACCACATTATAAAAAACAACATTCAGCAACTATTAGCTATGATTATCACCCAATGCATAAGAAAATCCTGTCAATTTTGTCTGTCATGTAAATGAATTCTGAATCCATCATCTTTGTCCACTTCCGCTGTGACTCTGTCCAAGCTATCCTTACCACTCACTGGACTTCTGCAGTGCAATAGCCTCTTAACTAGCCCAGCCCACCCTGTCCCTTTTGCCTCCACCCCTGCCACAAAATAATTTCTGCCACACTGCTGCAGAATGGCCTCTTCAAAATGCAAATCTGATCACAGCTGAGAGATTCTAATTCTGATTGTGGGCGTTGAAGGAAGTCTGTCTTCCCCTCACACTCTGAGTCATCCCACAAAGACAGGGATGCTCACCCCACACCCTGCTGCTGGTATGTTACCGCGGTTAAGCTTGTCAGTTCTTGTCTTCCCACAATGGAAGAATGAAAGCAACAGACAGTTCTAAATCAGCAGGCAGGTGAGCTCATTAAAGTGCAAGCTCACTGCTGGCAGACTGTGGCCCTGGGGTTTCTGTGCCATAATCAGCAAGTGATAGGACACTCCCAAAGGGGTAGGAGTGGGCACAGACCTGGCAGACAGTGGCTCTGGGGTCTCTGTGACATCCTTTCTTCTCTTGTCTGGCCTATCTTTCTCTATGACTCTCTTTTTTATTTTTTTAAGCACATGGGGATGTTGTCTTCTCCCTGCCGTTGTTTTCACCTTATTATGGTTAGGGTCACATGTGCTGTGGTGTCCAAAACCCACGGTGGGGAAGGTGGCAAACTGTAATAGCGTATAATGTGCCCTGTGTGGTTGCTGTTATGTTTCTTGTGACCGTTGTAGCTACCCCTTATCTTGTTATGGTTATGGCATATTTTCTTACTCAGCATTCCAATTGTTTACGTTGCCTGTTTCCATATTCCTCTGCTTATGTCTCACTTTTCTTAGACTACAATTCTGTGACACTTACAGTTATCCTTATCTTGCAGTGTGTTTTCTTACTCAGCACCTATTTATTTCCAGGGCCCTTCCATACCTCCTCTGCTCATGTCACACTGATAGTGGCATATTGCTTGACAGAGAGGACACATTCCAAAAATACCTGCTGAACAGGTACCTGAAGAAGGAGCAGTCACAGTGAACTTTCAAGGACATACAGGATGGCAGATGATCTCAGGTCAGTGATCACCTGTGCACAGCTAGCAGGGCTTCCCTCCCACACCAACTTACCTGTCTTTCTTAAGCCAGGCAGCTGGGGGGTTGTTGAGCAGCTGTGTGTGAGCCTTGGACTCTGGGGATCCTGAGGACAATCAGTGTGGGGCCTCCTCCTCCACAGGGGAGTCAAGAGCCTGGAGGTCAGCATCGGAGAGACTTGGCATTGGGATCGCAAAATGGTGGTTTCAGAAGGAGCTTGCCACAGCATTAAGTGCATCACTGTGTGAATGTCCCTGGAACACCTGGGCACCAATATACCTAGAAGCATTTGAAAGGGTATAGAATCCTTCCCACGCTGGGACCTGGGAGAGGGGGCCCTTCCATTGGAGGACCTTCCACCCCATGCCTCACTCGTCAGAGCCTGGGAGACCATCTTTAGCTGCACCATCAGCTCATAGGGAAGAGAATGCCTCTCCTCCTATGGCAACACCTGAAGAACTGCCACAATTTGAGAATTTCCACAACTTTGATGAGTCCCAGTGAGCTGATAAAGAAAAAGAGTCCCTCTCAGAGACCCAGTAGCCAAAAAGCATACTGACCAGCACAAAAAGAGCAGTGCCCAGCAATTAGAGCTGAGGGAGGAATAGAAGTACCATTGACAGTGGGGGAGCAGGGGGGAATGGGTTGCCTATAAAAAAGCAACAATTAGACTCACAGTTTCCTTCTCAATAGTAACATTGGAAGCCAAAATACATTAGAATGATGTGCTAAGAGAAAATAATTGCCATCTTAGAATTCCATACGCAGCAAAAATAAGATTTCAAGAATGGGATTAAAATGAAGCCATTTTTAGACAATCAAAAGCCAACAATGTGTTCTATCAGCAGAAATTCTAAAGAATTTCTCTCAGACAGAAAGATAGGGACAAATGATAGGTCTGAGATGCAAGAAAAATGAAGAATGTGAAAGTGTGGCTTGTATATGAATATCGTGTATGAAAAATTGGTGGGAATCAGCCAAGGAAAGATAGTCTTTTCGATAAATGAATCTGGGGAAATTGGGTTATAGAGAAAAATGAAACTGGACATCTCCCAAATAACATACATGTAAATTTGATTCTGAGGAGATTAAAGTCCTAAAAGTGAAAGGCAAAAAAAAAAAAATGTGAAAAGCTTTTAGAATATATTATAGAAACATAGTTTTATAACTTCAAGGTAAGAAAGTACTTTTTAAAATAAGAATCTATAAGAGGAAATGGATATATTTGACTATTTTAAAATTAAGAAGTTCTATTCATCAATGGATATCATAGAGGGGAAAGACAACTACAGCTTGGGAGATGTCTGCACCACATGCAATAAGCAAAAGACTGTGATTCCCAAATATAATGAACACCTACAAATTAATTAAAAAGACAGGTAGCCCATTATAAAAATGGGCAAGTAGGTCCGTCCTTTCAAAGATTTAAACTTAAGACATGAAACTATAAAAAATACTAGAAGAAAGTGCAGAGAAACTCTTGAAGGAATCGGCCTGCATGAATATTTTAAGAGGAGGACTCCCCAGGCAATTGAAGCAGTATCAAAAATACACTACTGGGACCTGATCAAACTAAAAAGCTCTGCACTGCTAAAAACACAGTAAGTGTAGCAGGCAGACAGCCCTCAGAATGGGAGAAAATATTTGCAGGTTATACCTCTGACAAAGGTTTAATAACCAGAATACACAGAACTCAAACGTATTAGCAACAAAAAGTCAAGTGATCCCATTTCAGGGTGGGCAAAGGACTTGAAGAGAAACTTCTCTAAAGAAGACAGGCACATGGCCTGCAGACACATGAAAAAATGCTCACCATCCTTAATCATCAGAGAAATGCAAATCAAAACTACTTTGAGATATCACCTAACTCCAGTAAGACTAGCCCACATCACAAAATCCCCAAACCAGAGATGCTGGCGTGGATGTGGAGAAAAGGGAACACTTCTACATTGCTGGTGGGAATGCAAACTAATACATTCCTTTTGGAAGGATATTTGGAGAATACTTAGAGATCTAAAAATAGACCTGCCATTCAATCCTATAATTCCTTTACTAGGTATATATCCAGAAGACCAAAAATCACATCATAATAAAGATATCTGTACCAGAAGTTTTATTGCAACCCAATACATAATTGCTAAGTCATGGAAGAAGCCCAAGTGCCCATTGACCCATGAATGGATTAATACATTGTGGTACTTGCATACCATGGAATATTATGCAGCCTTAAAGAAAGCTAAAATAATTCTTATCCATTTTGCCTATTAACATTATCATTCTTTTCTCCCTAAGTCTAGTTTACACATTGCAATTTATTTTTTAATCAATATTTCTACTAATAAATAAGTTACATTCATTGTGAATATCATAAACTACTGGTAGCAAAATATTTGGTAATAAAATTAATGCTGTGCAATATTCTTTTTGATTATTCACACCTAAAAATATTCACAGCATTTTTATTTTTTTCTAATTCAATTAAATAAATAAATCATGGTTCGTATAGTAAAAAGGATTTAGTGCTATTTAAGTTGATCTGTTTCACTAAAAATACTGCTTAATGTATTATAAGAGTTAATTCAATCATACCACAGAAATGTGTGGTGTGTGTATTTGCACATGTGTTTATGTGTGTGTGTGTGCACGCGTGCGTTTGTGTGGCTAATGTACAGAATATAGCAGGCAGGCCACTTTGGAAGTATGTTTTTCCATTATACAAATTTATCATGTTTTCTGATTTCATTTCCTTCTCTTATACTATCCTATAATAAGAAAAGGTCATGGTTTCCCAGATAAACAGTAGAAATTCATATTTTATAGATTCCTCTGTGTGACTGTTTTTGATTTGATAATGAATATTCTTTTAGTTTTTATCATATAAAAATATGAATTTCATTTACTATGAATGGCATGGTCCAAAATATTTCTCTACGTATCTCGAATGTATGATCATTATATTCTTAATCCCGAAAATTATTTACATACTGTGAAATTTGAAATAATGCTTACTAATATACGGGGTAAATTTCATGTGCATTTAAAAATATTATACAATTTAAAATTGCACATGAACTCTCTGGCCACCCTGTATTAAATCTATTCAGTTTATAATAGATTCAGGTTTGCAATTGCTCACTATGTACCTCATTTGTCCTTCATACATTAGGGTATATGGGATTTAAATCTTTCACACACAAACAATGGAGAAATGAAAATCTACTCGTGTTTAAATGTTTTTGCTTTCAGGGTGTTTCTCATTTGACTGATCTTGGGTGCAGGGCAGGCAGATCTAACTCACTGGCTTCAGCCTAGTGGGGATTCACAGAGAATGGCTCAGTGGGAGCCACTTACACCGGGAGCCAGCGCTTGATATTTCATTTAAGAGGCTCCTGTGGATTTGTCTCCAATTTCCTTTCAGCCCCACCGGTTTTCATTTTATTGCTATGCTGTAAAGGAAAAAAAAGACAAAGCAGCAGTAGAAAAGGGAAGCCCACTCAGCCATACTAAGAAGTCGTGGAGGTTCATCCATCCTGCAGTCAAGTTGCTAAGGAGCCTGAAGGGTGCCTGTCCCCAGAGCAGCCCACACGGACATAAATATCACAAGTCCTGATTAGATGTGCCATTATCAACGACCAGCTCCGAAGGAATGAAGGGTGGCTGGGAACATAACCTATCATTCACGGGTGTAACAACAAATGTTGCCTTTGATGCACGTGCCCACCAGAGGCAGAGAGATCAAGATAATGAGAGTGATGCAAATAGTTACTTTACAGACCGGAGTACAAATAAATCTGCATCTCTCCACTGGAAATTCCAGTTCTATTCTCCATCACTGGCTCCCCCCAGCTTCAGTACCGTAGTCTGTCTTGCAGATGATTTCCTTTCTGACAGCTGGTCAATGCCTTAACGTCTATTATTTTTCAATAAAATACTTTTTTTTTCCTTTGAAAGCCACCTCTTATTTTTCATTTATTCAAACTAAAAACAACTGTGAGATTGCTTGGGCTAGTCTTTCCTTTTCTTTCTTCCACTCCACGTTCTTTGTTCCCTCTGAATCCGAGGATTACGTCTCTCTGAATCTGGACTATTGAAATATTTCCAGTTGTTCTAAACATCTCCTCCCTGCAATATTCTATATGTTCATTCCAAGGCTTTGTGATCCACTTGTTTTCTGAGTTTTTTCACATCACTGTACAGAATTTTTATCTTTCTCTATTTCATAGGTGATAGTTGCCTTCTATCACTTTCTTTCTATATATTTAGACAAGACCATATATATATATATATATTACCATTTTTATATACTTTTTAAAGGTCAGCCTGACTGTAATTTCCAAGCTAATCTGAATTCCCCTATCTGTGTCCCATAGTGCATATCATATGACATTGGAATTTTCTTTTCTTTCTTTTTTTATTAAATCATAGCTGCATACATTAGTGCAATCAATGGGTACAATGTGCTGGTTTCATATATAATC
>CAUYRH010129196.1:0-11536 GCA_963574655.1 Perodicticus potto
GGGGGAGGATGGGTGGAGGGAGGGTGATTGGTGTCATCACACTTACGGTGCATCTTACAAGGGTTCAAGTGAAAATTACTAAATGCAGAATATAAATGTCTTCATATAGTGATTAAAAGGCCATGAAGTCTATGTTAAATAGTTCAATGAAAATATTTCAGATTGTATATGAAGTCGGCACATTGTGCCCCATGATTGCACCAATGTACACAATTATGATTTAATAAAAAAATAATAAAAAAGAAGAGGCCTAAGTAATTCTATACTTGGCATACCATACCATAAACTCTATATTGCCTTGACATTAATATTGAAATACACTAATTAAAAGTAAAATCAAGACAAACAAAGATGAACTTGACTTACTGTAACACAGCTTTACTGTATTATAAAGCAGCTGTGTAAATGCAGTGACAGTTTGAGTTAAATGGTGTCAATACATTTTTCAGCTTCACTACCATATTTTTTTAACTTCAAGTAACACACATTAACGCTTACAACTGTTATGCATGGAGTGATGCATGAAGGGTGGACTTTAAACTCCGGTTTATTTGTTTGGCCAGGACATGTGCTGGTGGCTTGAGTTCTGGATAACAGGGAGGTTACTCTCCTAACACCACCCACCTGAACACCACAGCAAAATTCACCTCAAAAAGGAACTGATTTCCTCAGGCATTTTGTGAAATAATAACAATGAAAGAAAATAGCTACGTTGCATGAACTATATGCTAAGTATCAGTCTAAGTGTTCTAAATATAGTAACTCATTTAAAGGTAGTAACTCAATCTCAAAACAGTCCTCTGTGGTAGTACTAGCATTATTAATATTATCCCCACTTCAGGCTGGGCGCGGTGGCTCACGCCTGTGATCCTAGCCCTCTGGGAGGCCAAGGCAAGAGGATCCCTTGAGCTCAGGAGTTCCAGACCAGCCTGAGAAAGAGCGAGATCCTGTCTCTACTAAAAACCAAAAAATTGGTGGTGCCTGTGCTCAGCGAGTAGGCTGCCGGCCGCATATACCGAGGGTGGTGGGTTCAAACCCGGCCCCTGCCGAACTGCAATACAAAATAATAACTGGGCGTTGTGGCAGGCGCCTGTAGTCCCAGCTACTCGGGAAGCTGAGGCAAGAGAATTGCTTCAGCCCAGGAGTTGGAGGTTGCTGTGAGCTGTGTGATGCCACGGCCCTCTACCGAGGGCAATAAATTGAGACTCTGTCTCTACAAAAAAACCACCCCCAAAACCGAAAAATTAGCTGGGTGTTGTGGCTGCATACCTACAGTCCCAGCTACTCAGAGGGCTGAGGCAAGAGGATCTCCTGAGCCTGAGAAGCTGAGGTTGCTATGAGTCAAGAAACCACAGCACTCTACCTAGGGTGACAGAGTAAAACTCTATCTCAAAAAAAAAAAAAAAAAGGTATATATATATACATGTACACACACACACACACATATATGTATTAGCTCCACTTCAGAGAGAAGAGCTAGATTAAGCAACTTGCCGAGGGTCACACAGCAGTAGGTCACAGAGCTGGGATTTCAATTTAAGCACCACTGCTAACCAATATACTGCTGCTTCTCCTAGTGCTGTGGGGTTATCGGAATGAGTTTTATTAAAGGTGACTTTTTAAGGATAAATTGGTGACCTACTTTTGCTTCCTTTGTATATTAGCTATGGATGCTCTTGAAACTAACCTAAATATTACTTGGTCAAAACGTTCATCTGCCAGGCAATTATTTGACCATTTTATACCACCAGTCTTTCATGCTTTAACATAGGGCTACGTTCATTTTAATTGCTATGGATACTTTGATAAGTAAAATAGAATTGGGACTGTTTCTTTACTGGTGACAGTAACCAATATCTGAGTCTGCACATGTGTCCATTTTTTTATCAGTCGCTTTTAAAACAAACAGAAATATTTGATTGAGTTCTGAAAGCTCAAATGCACATAAACTGTCCGTGGAATGGTTCTTACTTGAAGAACTTCCTTAGTGTGGTTCTAACTGGTCACACTGCTGTCTGTGGAATGGTTCTTACTTGTCTTTGTTGCTCTGGTTTGAACATCCCCACCCAATACGAGATGAAAAGAATGTAGGGGAAGGGAGAGCAAAGCCCTGTGGTGCAGCGTGTGAGGCTCGGGATTGCTGTGGCTGGGTAGTGCCGCTCGCAGAGGCTGTCCAGAGGCTGCACTCACAGCACAAGGAGGACGTATGCACGACTGGCTTTCCAAGTTCTCTCTCTCTTCTCTTCTTTTCCTTTGGTCAGACAGAGTCTCACTCTGTTGCCAGGCTAGAGTGTTGTGGCATCACCCTAATTCACAGCAACCACGAACTCCTGTCTTTGGCGATCCTCCTGCCTCAGCCTCCCCAGTAGCGGGGGCTACAGGTGTCTGCCACAATGTGCAGACATTTTTTCTATTTATAGTAGAGACAGGGCCTCCCTCTTGCTCAGATTGGGCTGAACTCCTGCGCTCAAAGGATCTTCCCACCTCAGCCTCCCAGAGAGCTAGGATTATAGGCATGAGTCCCTTGGTCCAGCCCCAAGATGTTTCTTTTTTTTTGCTTGTTTCATTTTTTTCTCCCAACCAAGACATATTTGATTTCACGCTTTTTTCCCCCTTAAAATCACAGCCTCATTAGTTTCCAAAGACAATTAGGAACCATCAAACCAATACTGGGACTTCTCATCTTTAAATAGACCAGACCCAGAGAGATACATTGTTTGGAAACTTTTGAGAAAGGTAATAATCATAGCAGTCATTTACTGAGAATATGAGATATGTGTGTACCAGGACTTAGTCTCAAGAGCACCTTGTTTATTTATTCTTCAAAACATCCCTATAAAGCAGAAACTTTCACTGCCCCAGCAAGCACCAGCTCCTAGGAACACAGGCAAAAGGATCACTTGAGCTCAGGAGCATGAAGTTGTTGTGAGCTGTGAGGTCACACCACTATAGCCTGGGGCCACAGAGTGAGATAGTGTCTCAAAAAAAAAAATTAATTAAATAAATAAAACAACAGGTTTGTAGGTTGTAACTTGCAAGGGCCATAGAATTGTCGAATGTTCAATCCAGGACTAGAATTAGCTGGGTTCTGAGGAGTGTCATTCGCTACTCTTTTAGAACAAACTGTTCATCAGAGATAAGAGTACCTGTTTGTTGGCAGCTTGGAATATTGTCAATGTCACACTCGTGGCCGACCTTCCATGGATTTTTACTTCTTCTCCTTGGGGGTTCCCGATGGGAATTGGAAATTCTCGTTGAAGTCACTGTTTGGAGATATTTGGATAAATTCAGCAGGGGCTGGGAGAAGATAAAGGGTGGGCTGCTTAATGAGTGGTGATCCAAGCAGATCGGGAGGACCCGGGGGAATTGGTGGCCCTCTGCCTCATTACGTAGGCTGTGGAACCAGCGCTCCTGACAGAAAAGCAATAGGGTAATTTTGTAGGATACTAATTTAAAAAACCATATCTGTAGGATTTCTCACAATCCCATTTTGAGAGTTTCTTAGTCCTAATTAAAGTATCACTTGGCATTCAGGGGTAAAAGAAGATCGTGTTCGAGGGTGCTCTGGCTTTGCCATGTGCAATCTCCTCCACCCTCCACGGCCCTCTCATTTCCCTTCTTGGCATCTCAGACTCCAGCAGGCAGCCTCTTGACCTCACACCCTGAAAACCTGCATTGGTGGCAGCTGCCGAGGGAATAAACAGGACACAGCAGATGTGGCAACAGCCGGAGTGGACTCAGTTCACTGTGAAATCGCTTTTCAAGTGAGGCTCAGCCAACGGCTCCCAGACCGCCTCATGTGTTCTTTTGTTAGTTAAAAAGTACGATAAATTTGTTCTGGAATAAGAAGGCTTAGAAAAATTTCAAAAATGTAATGGTTTGTTTGAAGCCCTAGATTTAAAAGTCAGGGTTTCCTAGCATGACTAGTCCCCGGGACACGTGTAATTGTAGTCGTTGGCCATGGTGAAGCTTTCCCAGATAAGTTTTCCTAGAAAGAAAGTTAACTAATCTTTTAGATCTCAGCCTCTATATCATTTCAATTGGGACTTAGATGTCCAAGTCTAGGCTGGGTTCTCATTTAATTAGTTTGGGGTTTAGCCTAGCCATCTGGATGTTAAAAGGCTCCCCAGGCGACTCTAGTGTACAGCTAAAATTGAGAACCACTGATATAAAATGATTTCCTGGAGGTGATCTTGATGCCCTGGAGGTCGGGAAATTCACAGTCCTTTCTCCTGTGACAGGTTCCTACAGAGAAAGAGACTTGGGTTCCAAAGTTGTCACCCTCACAGCTCATCCATGTGACTTTGGGAAAAGCATTTAGCCCCTGTGCTTTGGTGTCCTACTTTTACAATGACAGCAATAGCCCTCCCCGTGAGCTTGCTATTAGAGCTGAACAAGGTCATTCACAGAAAGTGTCTAGCACTGAGCCTGGCCTCTTGTCTGGTTTTCCTGATGTCCCTGTGCTTGTCCTTTTGTGTAGGCTAGCATCATTTTAAAAAATGGGTGTGCCCGCATATTACATTTATTTGTGCTTAATATTTATGCTAATCCCCTCCTAGGGAAAGGGTTATGCCCTAGATAAAATGAAAACTCCTAATACATATTTGTTCACTTGAAATCAATAATGAAGTTGCTGTTCACTCTCGGGGGTAAACATTGTGACTGGAGGGGCAGGAATACAGAGAGAAGAGGAGCATTACTTGCATTTCCCCCACTGTTTCCTTTACACATAATTTTTGCTGGGTAACAAAGGAATTCTAACATGTCCTTTCAACATTAACTAAAACAGTACTCTCTGGTGTCACACACAGCCCTCTCATTTTAGCCTTCAGATATATTTTACGTGGGAGAGATGGGCACTTGTATTGGTTTTATCTGTCAGGTTTCACATAAGATTTTAGTTGGCAAAAATCATTCTTCTGCTACAGAACATTGAGAATCTTTCCCAGTCTATAGATGAGGAAACTGAGGCCATCAAGTTAAATGATTTGCCAAGATCTCGCTGCAAATAAGGGACTTAACTGGGTGGTGTCCTCAGCATCTCTGGTCTCCCCTCTGACCCTTGTCTTTCCTTCATGGTCTAAATGGTGATCACTAGACTTTAATACAGGTGAGACTCACCTGGGGATTTGGCTGGACTGCCACATGCTGCTTCATTAGGGCCGGAACAGGTCCTGGGAGTCCTCCCATTTAACACGCTTCCCCATGTCGGAATAGAATAGCCTTTCAGTGCTAACAGTGACTTCTCAGGGCTTCACTCAGGTGTTACATAGACTCAAGATTCACCCATAACTCACGCTTTTCCCGTCTGTTACCCTTCCAGCAGGGATGCTGGCATTTGGAATGTGTCTCCTCTTTCTCTCCCTGATCCCCACTATTTAGTCAATTTCTCCCTACTATTCCAGTCACATTCTTCTTTGCTCAACTCTTAAAAATTAACATTTAATTATTGCCCCAAAGTTGTCACAGATTGCTTTATATGTATTAACTTCTTTATACCCAGTACATGAGCCCTTTTAGATGGGAGTTGTATCCTGGCTGTTCACAATTCTGAATACATGTAAATGATGAGTAAATACGTGCAGGCAATGAACACCAGCCTGTGTCAGTTTGACTGACGTGTGGTAATGCGGAATTGCTAACTTTTTTATTCATGGGTGTATCTTAAAATAAACACCACTGTCATCATTATTATTTTCATCAGCATGTCCTGATTATTATTTTCCTTCCTTAGGTAGTCTGCTGGGTCTTTGCACAATGATCATTTTCTGTAGAATTTCTGAAACATCATTTGCTTTACTCAGTTGGTCATAGGCAGTTGTTGCTTAGCAATAATAATGACATGTTGAGAATCATCTAAGGGGCTGTAACACCCGGAGCAGAGGCTAGCCAAGGGCAGCAGGCTGGTTAATTGTGGTCTTCAGTCATCAGCAGGACACCAGTGCCAAGGAGGGAAGGAAAATGCATTTAAATCATATTTTTGATACAAATTCACATTAAAACAGTTAAGTAGTCCTAAATTCTTAATATGTGGTCCATTTGACTATGCTTAAAACAATAGACATAGAAACCCAGCCTAAAATAACATATTTTTTCCCAAGAGGTTGAGAGGTTATTTGACAGTATGTGTGGCTCCTGCCTTCCTTCCAGAACTCTCTGAGGGTGATGGACAGGGATGGGTGGCCATGGCATTGATGACTGAATGGTCACCTGAGGAATGGCTGCTTATGAAATGTCATTCTTAGAGCCATTGTGCATGATTGGATATACTTGTTGTTTCTTTTTCTTATAACTCAATGAGTTGCTTATGTTCCTATGCTTGGGGCCTTTCGTGTCAAGTTGAAGTCAGCTGTGGCTCACAAATGCCAATCCTAAAAGTAGGGTTTCTATTGGAAAACTAGGAACTATGTGCTACCAATTCGAGAGACTGACTAATGCCCTGGATGACCTCATCACCTCTTTTCTCCTCCAAGCCCCACCGCTTTGTGGTCGTGTTGCAATTAATGATACAGAGATAGAATGTATACAGAATGTTGTCATTACTGATGACTATTTCCAGCGTCATCCTGACAATATTCTTACTACTTCTTAGAACACGGAGGCCCTCAAGTGTCCTAGGCATGGGATAGAACACATCCAGGAATCTGGAACTTAATACAAATAAAGAGAAAGATGAGCATAATCCTAAAGGGAGAAAAAGAAGTTGGAGATGGGGAACGGGGTTTCCAGTAGTCCACCATCTCCAGGTGAAACATACAGAGGTAAATTTATGGTTCTCCAAGATAAGCAATTCTCAGGAGGCTCACATATGGGCATGTGTGCTGGAAAGAGCAGGGCCAGTGACATTTCACTTCGTGAGGTCTAGGGCTTGATTCTTTAAAGAGTTATCCTTGTTAGCTGTAGGCAATTCATACTCATGTTGACTTCAGTACAGAGATTCTTTTAGGTGGTTCTCTGGCCCTTTCTCTTAGAACAAGGGAGAAAATATTTTCAACAACTTCTGAGTGCACATGAGCAGGTAGAGTTCTTGCACTCTAACAATCAGATGTGAAAAATAACAGTCTATGTATCTCTAAAAAATCCTTAAGTGAATTTGAAGTTTGTTTTCAGCTATGAGCTCTATTTAGGTACAACATTGATATTTACTGTCACTGTCATGGGCATACTCACTGCCGTTGTTACTGTTCTATGTTCTGGAACATCAAGGCCCTGGAATGCTAAAATTGGTACCTATGACGGAGCAGAGTCCGGAATCACTTAGAGGATACCAAGGGAAAGATGGCAAAACCCCAAAGAGCAGGAGAAAATTATGCTCAAAAAAATCTATCTTTATGAAAACATGCCAGTCTCTCCCTATTCACTACAACTATATCCACTGCTTTAAAATAATCTCCTTGGGATGTCATCTGTGGCTTAAAAACTGCAAAGGCCCATTCCTGTGGGTGATGTCTGCACACTGCATTCCGGCCCATGAGACTTGTTCCAGCTAATCTTCTGCTCCATCTCCAAATTCACCTGCTCCCTTTTCACTGCATGTAAAGAACTTTATCTCTAGTATGTGTCTTTCCTTCCCAATGTCATGGTAAACACCTTGTTAAGGATCTGTTTCATCTACTTTTATATCATGTATAATATCGGGCTCTGTCTTCCTTTGTCCCTTTAGGAGAAATCATTTATGCCTCCCTCTTTCCTCTGACCAAAGGTTAACCCACCTTCTTTCCTAGCCAATTTTGATCAGCTGCAGCCTCCGCCTGAGTTCAGAGCTGCCAATTAAACTGTTGTCCTAGGTTAGGCAGGTGTTGTTGTGCCAGCGATGAGTCCCAACTATGCTGGTATCTTCAAACCACTGACTTTTCCTGTCCCAGAGCACTGATCTTGATTTTGCACCTGGGCTTCTGTTTTGGTTTCTCTCTTTAGTTCTCCAATGAATCACCTCGTGGCCCAGAATCACCCTGCTCCTCTCCAGCTGCCTGGAATCACACAGGCGCCACACACTCTGCCTACCACACATTTAACCTTGTAAACTTGCTTTGACCTTGTAAGCAGGGACACCTGCCTAAACCTGCCGTAGCCGGACTTCGGTGTTGCTCAGCTTCCCTCCTCACCCTGGGTAAGTGTCTTTGCTGCCTCCTCACCCTGGGTAAGTGTCTTTGCAAGCTGCCAAACTGTTTCCAGCTTCTAAAGTTTTGTTTTCCCAGGATATTCATAGACTTTGCACCTGTGTACTATTTAGCAGAAAGTAAAACTTTCGTCTCCCTAAAAACGTTTTACATTCAGATTGCCTTGGAGACAGAGGAGATAGAATGCCTTGAAATTTCCTGAGTGTCCATGACTTAGTGCTCTGAATCTAAGAGAGCGCCTGAAGCATGAATCCTTCATAATATGCAAAGGTAATCTGGAAAAATCTGCTACTGCGTATTGATATCAATGTTGGAAATTTTAGGAGGAAAAACATTATTGATCACACTTAGCCTGCTAACGTGGGTGAGAGAATCAATACAGAAACTCTAAGTGTTCTGAAATTCCGAAAATTCGGTATAAATTTGGTGTCTGCTTAAATGAATGATATACCTGTTCCAGATGAGTGCGTTGTTACTGCTTCATGTTTTCAAGAGGAAGGACTATAGTAGGTATCTGAAGTTATTTCTATTTATATACATTTGTTTTTATGATAAGAAAAAGGGTCCTTGTGGAAGACTTGAGAATAAAATCTATGAGCAAAATGAGAAAACCATTTCCCTAAAATCACTTCACCTGATGATAATTATTATCGTCTACCTTGCTCTCACTTCTCATCTTTGTATACATCATTTTTTTACCAAAATGCTTTTTGGTATCTAGCTTTTTCAATTGGCAAAAATCCATAAACGTATTCTCATATTAATAAATATATATTTATTATCCCTTTAAATGACCATATGGAGTTCCTCGTATTGATTCTCAGTAATACAACTTATTTCCCATCAATGAATTTTATAGGGATTTACCTTTTTGCTGTTCTTAAAATGTTGCAAAAATATCCTTTGGTCTACATGTTTGAGATCTTGTTCTTTAGTGTAAATATGCAAAAGTAGATGGCTAGCACAAAGAATAGGTAGTTTTTAATTTTTAAATATTTTTTTGCCAAACTGCCATCAAAATGTTTTCATCCTCTTATCTTTGCTCTGGAGGCAAATGGTACTACACTTTTCTTCAAGACCCATTGTAGTTCTTTTGATTAGTTTTATTTTACATCTTTGTCAAGGTGAGAGGTGAAAACAAAATTGTGTAGTGGCTTTTTTTTTGTTGTTGTTGCAGTTTTTGGCCAGGGCCAGGTTTGAACCCGTCACCTCTGGTATATGGGGCCGGTGCCCTAATCCTTGAGCCACAGGCCCTGCCCATGTAGCAGGTTCTTTTATTTATTTAGCAGATATTTATTGAACATTTGCTACATACCAGAAACTATCCAAGGGGTTAGGGGAACAGAGTAAAACAAGGCGGAAAAATTACTTTCTTTCATGAAAATATATTTGTGGTGGATGGTACGAATATGCAAACAAACAGAAAAATCTTAGCTGGTGAGATGTGCTGATCTAAGAACTGGGGCAACCAGTGATTGGGGAACTCCATTGGGAAGGTGGTTGTGATTCCAAGAGGTGATATTTACACTGAAATCTGAATGAGAAAAGGGCACACATTGATTCTACAGAGGGTTCCAGGTGGACAGAATCACTAGCTCCAAAATCCAAAGGGAATTTTATAGCACCACTATACACCATAGTCAAGAGGTGGAAACAGCCCTAACATCCATCGACAGATGACTGGATAAACAAAATGGTCTATCTACACTATGGAATATTATTCAGCATTGCGAAAAATTGAAGGTGTGATACATGCTGCCACATAGATAAGGAACCTTGAAAGTATGTGGCTAAATGGAGGAAGCTGGGTACAAAAGTTCCCATATTGTAAGATTCCACTCCTGTGAACTATTCTCAATAGATAAATCTATAGAGATAAAAACGAGATTAATTGTTGTGAGGGTCTGGGGGGATGGAGAGTGATGAATTAACTGGGGTGGAGTTTCCTTTGAGTGTAATGAAAATGTTTTGGAACATTTTGGTCTACAAAGGCTGGTTATTGAGGATATTGTTAACGTGCTAAATGCCACTAAATTGTATATTTTAAAATGGTTAATTGTATGTTTTGTGACTGTTACCTTAATTTATAAACATGTGGTAAGTATAAGCTTGCTCTGTTTAAGAACAGAAGGGCCAGGGGTGGGTATATATGAGAATGGTAGGCGGGTAATTGAGAAAGTTCCGTACCTCCTTCAGGGCAGAAGATTTTAGCTTTTACCCTTTGTCAAATGGCTGTGAATGTTTGCTTACATCCTGTGGGTGAAAGGGCTTCCTAGCCATTCCCCAGGGGTGGACAGGTCTTTGTGCTACTCCTGGAAAGCGATGCATGTGTGCCTGGGCCCTGGGGCAGGACAGTTTGCTGCCCTCCGGTGGTAGCTACGGCATCTGCCTCATGAACAAGAAAGGTCTGGAGAAAGGGGCAGTGTTTGGACCCCTCCCATCACCTGTCAGAGAGCATCTGTGCAGTGGGACTGGGAGAGCTTTTTTGTCTCCCCTGCCCTGCCTCTAGGCTTTCTTATGGGAAAGGAACTACCCAGGGAGTGTATACTTCTTATGAGTCTGAAGATCTCAGATATTCTCCACTGCCACTTTAAGAATTTCTTAAAATCTTAGCTGATTTCTTTTTACCTACTTACATGGTAGCTGCTTCTTATTCCTATGTCTCAAAAAGGTGAAACAGTTGTTATGTCTTGTGTCTGCTTGGACAAGATTAATTCTCTTAGGGATTTAGTTTACTTGGTTTCTGGGTATGTTCAGCTCCAAAGAAGTTATGATTTTGTTGATTATCTGAATTTTCTTTCTTGTTAGATTGGAAGTGATATTTACTTATGGCTTTCTACTTCTTAGTGGAAGTAGAATTATGTATATAATATGTAATTTATTATATAGCACAATAAAGTATTATAATTACTTACATTTTACACATAGTGTGTGCATAGTCAAATAAGTTCAAATTTTTTTTTTATTAGATCATAGCTGTGTACATTAGTGCAATCAAGGGGTACAATGTGCTGGTTTCCTATACAATCTGAAATGTTTTCATCAAACAGTTTAACATAGCCTTCCTGGCATTTTCTTAGTTATTGTATGAAGACATTTGAATTCTGCATTTAGTAAGTTTTGCCTGTGCCCTTCTAAGATGCACCGTAGGTGTGGCCCCACCAATTCTCCTCCCTCTACCCCAACCTTCCCCCTCCCCTCCTCTGCCCCTTTTCCCATATTCTTGTGCTATAGTTGGGTTATAGCCTTCATATGAAACCTTTAAATTAGCTTCATAGTAGGGCTGAGTACATTGGACAATTTTTCTTCCATTCTTGAGATACTTTGCTAAGAAGAATATGTTCCAGCTCCATCCATGTAAACATGAAAGAGGTAAAGTCTCCATCTTTCTTTAAGGCTGCATAATATTCCATGGT
>CAUYRH010129201.1:0-14123 GCA_963574655.1 Perodicticus potto
TTCATATAGTGATTAAGAAAATGCTATGAGGGCTATCTCTCACAGTACGATCAAAATGTTTCTGATTGTATATGAAGCACATTCTGCCCTATGATTGCACCAATGTACACAATTATGATTTAATAAAATTATTTAAAAAAAAGAGTTTTGTTTTTAGAAGGTAGGCTAGAAAGCAATGTTGGAGAACTGATCATAAGGAGGAAGTGGATAATGCGATAAAGAAATGAGAGAGCTACAGTAAGGATGTTATAGGGCTGGTGAGTGGAAACAGAATCTATTGCAAAAAACCCCATACATTTTGTACAGTTTATATATCTATTGTGTAGGGAAAAAGCTACTGGCTTCTGATAAATACATAGAGAAATCATCTAAATGAGCCATAAGAACAGCAGAGAATGTTGGTGTAGATCCTGATGGGTAGGTAGATTTAGTAGTGGGAATCCTAGAAGTATCCTTCCAAATGCTTTGTTTCTTATCTTTCTGTGAATCAGGGTATCGGTTAATCAGGCAAAAGGGAGATGAGAAGAAGGTATCAGAGAATGGGGAACAAAGGAGATTTTCTTGGACACTGGAAGTATGAATGAATCAGGAAATATAGTATTGTTACAAAACAAAATAAAAGCTCATTTTGGGGGGGTTATCCATGAATTTAAAATGACACTAATTATAGAATTGGTAATGTTTTTGCACACATAGTTAGCAAGGGTATAACTCTGAAGAAAGGAGAGATTTGTAATGAGTTAGTGTTATGATTTTGCTAAGTGGGTATGATTTAGGAAAAGAAGGAAAAAAGTTAATTTTTACTTGGCTGATGTTTATTACAAGTGATGATATACTATAAATCTGGGAAGAAAGAAAAAGAGAACATGAGGAGTTCTCACGAGAGAACATGACGGACGTTAAACATATGGCAGGCTAATCGGATTGAAGGCCCTGGTGGGAACAAGAGTGCTGAATTAAACTCAAAACATTCGGTATTATGGTCAAAGAGTTGGAGGTTTAAAATGAAAGTTATAGAGGTAATGGAAAAAACATAGTTCTAAGTGCTTGAAAAAGGGTGGAGGACAGTCATTAGAGGAAAAATGCTCAAGAAATTGTGAGTTCACACTGCTGAAAGAAATCATCTCCCCATCTAGTGAAATAGCAAAAATTAGGACAAGAGATAGTTACAGTAACTTAGGAGCTGAGTTGATTGAGCTAGGGTGGACAATGACCCAAGATTTCGGAGAGGATGTGGAGCCGTGAGTGACAGAGTCAGACCATGAGAATGAAGGCTGGATTCTTAGGAAGGATTTAAAGTGACAGTGCTGTACACCTAGGATCCTTCCCTGACAGGGGTACTATGAAGATTAGGGCAAACAAAGATATGAAAGAGCACAAACAAAGGCCACCATTCCAGATGGTAGCAGTAAAAACAGTGTCCTCAGGGGAGAATTAGATCTGCATTAAGCAAGAATGTTTTATGTAAGTTAAAAATCTTATATTCCCCTACCCTTATAAAAATTTTCAATGGCTTCCCATTGGTTTTAGAGAAAAGTCTTAACTTTTTGTCCTAAGGCGTTCATCTTCTATGTGGATAAGCTATTTCCATCTCCAGCCCCATTTCTCATTCACTTTTCCTCCCTCATTTTTTAGGGCTAAGTAAATATCTGTGACTTATTCAGACCTATCATCACCTCTCTTCCTTCTTGGTTTTGGAACATGTTGTGCCCTTTGCATAAAACTCTTGTATCTCTCTTATCTCTTTTCTCTTGAGTGAAAGAATTCCAGAACTTACCATAAATATCATTTTGCTGGGATAGCTTCTCTGATGCTCTTACTTTGCATCAGAATAAAACATATGTATATATATATATATATATATATTTGTAAACAATGCATTATAATTTATTCAAAGTAATTTCTTCTTTCATAAATATATTTTAAATTCATTTAAAGATATATTTTAAAATGCCCACACAATAGGTATGAAATTAAAATTTTAAAATTCCATACATTTCATAATACTATATATAAGTAACATCTACTTAGTTATATTTTGTTTGTGTTGATTACTATAATATTTTAATCATACTTAGAATACTGATCTTATTGTGTAGCCTTTAAGCACGACAATGTGGCTGTTTTAAATACTAGGAAAAGAAGTGACATTATCTTATACAAAGTTTCCAGATATTAATTTGATCAAAAATCTGTGGGAACCTTTTTTTTTTTTTTTTTTTTTTTTTTTGAGACAGAGCCTCAAGCTGTCACCCTGGATAGAATGCTGTGCCATCACAGCTCACAGCAACCTCCAATTCCTGGGCTCAAGTGAGTCTCCTGTCTCTACCTCCTATGTAGCTGGGACTACAGGTGCCCACCACAATGCCCGGCCATTTTTTGATTGCAGCTGTCATTATTGTTTGGTGGGCCCAGGCTGGATTCGAACCCACCAGCTCAGGTGTACGTGGCTGGTGCCTTAGCCCATTGAGCCACAGGCGCTGAGCCTAAAAATCTATGTGAACCTTAATATCTTCTATGTCAAAAACTTCTGGGCTTAGATTGGCCTTTGTTTGTTTTATTGGATCTTTCCTGTTACAAAGAAAATGCTGTTGAAGGACTGTTCTGTTCTTCACACCCACCACAATCATGGCAGCTTGTCTTTAATATTATCTAACAAAAAAATGTGGTAATTGATGTCTGCGAGTATATGAAGGTTAAATTTGTCCAGAGAACAAAATGAGGAGAACTGTGAGAAATGAAGATATATTAAGAAGATTGAGATGTAATGAAGAAAAGAAAAAATTATTCTTTATCTGTCTCTATATGACTAACGTTTCCAGTAATAATTTTACTTATGCTTTGTGTTAGATGCACCAGAGGAAAGTTCAAATAACCCCTGTTTCCTAGTTAGTAGAAAGTCCACAGAATATGCCTTGGTATTAAATATTTTAAATAAAACTTAATATCAAACTTCCCTTTGAAATGATCTATCACTGAAATTGTACATAACCCA
This sequence comes from Perodicticus potto, assembly GCA_963574655.1. Lineage (NCBI taxonomy): Eukaryota > Metazoa > Chordata > Mammalia > Primates > Lorisidae > Perodicticus > Perodicticus potto. Next base: position 2,996 of record CAUYRH010129201.1, read on the forward strand.
ATTGAAAATTAGAATATAAAAGTGACATCTTTGACTATAGCCAAATGAAACTTGGTCAAAGATCATCAATTGTATCAATGGATATTTTGATAAAACCAAGGAAATAATATCTGCTGAAAGATAAACATGCCCTCAAATATTTTTTTTCTTAATCATGAGTGGCTAAAAGTAATTTTAACTGTAACAATTTCATACATTTTAAGTTCTATAACATAACTCTGTGTAAATAATTTTGAAATTGTGTGTCGCTCCAGACAATCCTATTAAAAACAAGATCTGCAGACCAAATATACATCCAATGTGTATTTCATTGTTCTCACAATCATGTGTTTCCCAACAGTCAAAGAAAAACATCAAATGCTATATTGGTTATATGTGTGTGTGTGCTTATCTGTGTATTCCTATACTAAACTTTAGTAATTAACAATATGGATGAAAGTAACAACATTTATGTTTTTGAAAACTTGTTTTAAATTAATCTTAAATTTATTTTTCACCTGAAAATACTGCCCCCTGGCTAATATCGCATGTAACTCTCATTCCTGAAGTTTTATCTACTTACAAGCACGTCTGCTTTGCCGCTCAGTCCCTTCCCATAGTCGTCAGTTGCAATAACTTGAAACTTGAAGTAAGACCTCCTCATATTGTGGAAGAGCATAGCGGTTTTGATGAGCCCTGTATACGTCTCTACCACAAATCCTTCTTTTCCTTCTTTAATTGGTGGTATTATGAGTCTGTATGCCATGGCACTGTAATTACCAGTATCTTTATCAGTAGCCTAGGATGGAAAAAAAATAGATAGATTATAAATAAGCAGTAAAAAATAACCTTTATTAAATGGCTTACTTCTGTATGTAAGATATTTTTTTATTGTGTAACAATGACCTAATAATGTGCTTCTAAAGGTATTTATTCTGAATATCATTAAGGAGATTTATAAATCTTGTGTCCATTGCGTTGAATGGCCATTATTAGAATGAAAGTGACTACTTAACTGTAAATAAAAAGGTCAAGGATGTAATTGTGTATCCTTGACAAATCTCTCCTTAGCCTTCCCTTCCGATTCCTCTTCCCAGCCTCTAGTATTCTCTGTTCCACACTTTACTTCTATGAGATCAACATTTTTTATTTCCACATATAGGTAAGGATATGTGGCACTTTCCATTCCTGGCTTCTTTCATTTAACATAATGTCCTAGCTAGCAGGAATACGTTCTAGTGTTCTATACCACTTGAGGATAACTGTAGTTAACAACAATATACTATCTAGTTCCAAATTGCCTGAAGGAGGGTATTGAATGTTTTCAACAAAGGAAATCATAAATATTTGAGGTGGATATGGTAATTACACTAATCTAATCACGGTGTATTATATACATCAAACATCACTATATACCACATGAATATGTACAACGATTATTTGGGAATTTTAAAAAATGTTATAGTTGGGCGTTGAGGTGGGTGCCTATGGTCCCAGCTATGTGGGAGGCTGAAACAAGAGAATTGCCTAATCTCGGGAGTTGGAAGTTGCTGTTAACTTTGACGCCACAGTGCTGGGCAATAAAGTGAGACTCTGTCCCAAAAAAAAAAAAAAGAATCTTAAAAAGTTCATGGACATTAACAGAGTCAAGAAATCAAGTTTTTAAATTTCCATATGTGATGAGCTCAACTCTGGGTGGTAATCCCAGTTAGCTGAAGAATAGGATTGGTTGTCTACCCAAGGGGTGTCTTGGTGTAATAGGCGTACCACATGATTATGGTTCTGATCTAACATATAGGAATAAACGTAAAAGGCTACAGTAAAATATCTCAAATGAAAATCATATGATTTAAAGTTTGGAGTGATAAAAAGGAAATACAAAGGTGCATAAAGAGATCCTGCCATACCATAATTAGAGAGGATTAGGCTACTCTGCAATTTCCTGTTTAATCATCCTGTATGCTGATTAACCAGATTTGCTTCTCCTGGCAAGTACTTACAATCTACATGTCAAAAGTTTTTTCTCACTGTTTAGAATTAAAAAGGGGTAAATAGTTGCTTTGATTTTTTTTTTTTTCATTTATTTTTAAATGCAGTGGTGAGCATAATTCATTAGGCTGGCTCTATTGCTTCTAGTTAAGTGAAAATTTTCAGAATGCCAATTTAAAAATTATAGTGAAATATTTGGGAAAGAAATAATGGACATAAGAATCTTAGAAAATTTATACAAGGCTAAAGGTACCTAATTCATGTTTCTAAATATATAAGCTATATATTTTCACTTACTATTATTATTACTATGGTTTTCATTGTCTGGTTATTATTATTATTCCTGTATTATCATTGTTAAGTATCATATAGCAAATATTAGTTATTTGCCATTACAATGCAAAAATTATACAAAAATAATTTTGTATAAAATAAGAAAAAACACTGAGGAATGTACTGTTTTAATTATTTAAATTGGTGCTACCCAATGAAATTTTCTGAAATGTTAGAAATGCACTAAATCTGTTCTGTTCCATACACTAGACTCTAGCCACATATGAATTACTAGAACTTGAAATTAGATTAATGGTACCAAAAAACTGAAAATTTAATATTATCTAGTTTTAATTAAATTTAAATAACCAGACTCTGCATGTTTATTGAAACTGGGATACCAAATGAGGCAACAGTAAATAATAGAGAATTTGCATTAAGGTACAGGGTGAACTTGACTTAGCTTCAGTTTCTCTGAAGTTTCTCAAACATTTAGAACATTTCAGGATAATCCTATCTACTTGTTAGAAAAGGTAAATTAAACTAAACCACCTAGATATTTCACTTCAGGATCAAATATTTCACGAATTTTCTACAATGTTAAAACATCTCAGCTGTAGAAGAGGAGAAGCTCAAATTATCAGTTCATAATTTTAGAAATTTATATGGTTTATACCATGCTGGATGTCAGACTTGATGTTGGGGTAATGAAAACTAGATTGAAACATTAGTTCATAGTCTCGCTTAAAGGACAAATATAGAAAAACAGTTATCAGTGTTTTCTTTTAAAGCTTTAGGTTTTACTCATTAACAAAGGATAGCATAAGAAATAAAATATTTCTAATTAAAATGAAAGTAACATGCAACTCAAGAAAGCCAAGACATTTCTTCTACATTCTAATGGAACTAATTTCAAATAAGCCATATTTGGTTACATATTAGCCTCTAAGAACTTGTTAATTTAGGAATTCTTCTAAATCAAATTTTTTGCTATCGATGTAAGATTTGTGACCAGCATCCACATCAAGAAACAAAAATTTACCTGCATCCCCCAATATAATTTATGCACTTCCATTTATAATCTGTCTCCCTCAGGAAAACCACTGTCCTGAACAAACATCCTTAGTGATGTCTATTTATTAATTATACATTGATTGAATAATAGAATGTGTTTTGTTTTCTGTCTTCTGACTTCTTTCATTCAATTTTGTGCTATAATATATATATTTTTTGAGATAGTGTCTGGCTCTGTCTCCCAGGTTGGAAAATGGTGGTCCAATGATAGCTCACTGTAGCCGTGAACTCCTGGGTGCAGGTAAACGTCACACCTCAATACCCAAATAGCTAGGACTACAGGTACGCACCACCACACCTAACGGCTATGTTGTTAGATTCTAAGCATTTATATTTTAAAATAAATTCTGGTTCACAATATAATCCAATTCAGAAAAGAAAAGAAGGTTGCCATAGTGATTGCTTGGTATATTAAACTATCTTCCACCATTCCTATTGACTTACTTTAGATTTCAATAAATAAGTAATTTCACTTTACAATATTTCTAGTTTATTAAGTTATGATAACTACAAAATAGCCATATCTCATCTTAAAAGATTAAGGTGCTTTTTGCAATGCACCTTTTCTGAAATAAATACTCATTTAATGCAAAAGTTAAAGTTTGGAGTAAGTTATTTTTACCTAGAAATATCTATTTTCTGTTATATATATTTTTCTGGTATATTTGAAGCACATAATCAAACATGAGATACAGTTTTTAAAAATTTATGTTTACTGGACTCTTGAAAAACATGTAAATCCCTATTGTCATACTTATGTTGTATAGCAGTGACTCCATTTCAATTTTTATTTCTTTCAGGACATGATACTCAAAGATCTCATTACAGAAAGTACTCTTTGAGGACAGTTGCCAGGATCATTAGCATTTTTCATATCTCCCCCCTCCATTAAGTATGTATGCTTGATCATTAGTAAGGTAAAGAGTGAAGGACGAAAATTCCAATGAATGCTGTACTTAGGAACATTTTAAGGGATTTTTCAAGCTTAACTTTGAGTCTGCTACATTTGCCTCAAATATGACCTAACCATATCATGTATGACTTTGATTCACGTGGAGTACATACATTATAGTCATATACATATCCTGATAAACAAATATTCTTTTATGATCAGTTAGAAAATAAGATATATTTAAATACACACTGACTCACATTACAAATAATAATAATAAAATCCAGAGCACAAGTTTAAATCTGTATCAGGACGTGGAAAGAAAGTGAGAGTTTCAGCAGAGAGCGTGCACTTTCCTTCTTTGCTCCCATTGTTCTGAGTTTATGTCCCTTCCTGCTCTACTACAGAAGTCACAGTCAATCACATTGTTCTCATTTCTTTGTTCTTTCATCTGTTGGCTTCCGACTTTTGATAATTTAAAATTTACTTTTTTGATTATTTGCTTTTCATGTTATATCTTGGAGTGAGGTGGTCTCCAAAGTCAGGTGTGACTTCCAAAAATTAATCACTCAGAGTTTCAGCTCTCCTTTATTGCTTCCAGTTCACTTTTGAATCAACCTTGCAAAACCTCTGCCTCAACTGAAATCCACCTGCTTTTACATATAGTGCACTCTCTACCCTTCCATGGCGCTGAACATAATGAAGATGTGGGTATCTGGCTCTCAGTCTTCCTCTTCCACTTCAACGTCTCCTTTATTACAAATTTCAGTGTTTATGTCAATGACACATCTAGCAGCTTATTTTCAAATTCTTAGGCATGAACCCCCCTCAGCAGTCTTTGAATTGCCTCATTGCATCAGTTCAATCCTATAGCCACACTCCGGTCTTGTGCCTCATGGAGATATTTCTCCTAAGGAATTACTCCATCTTTGGGAGCTTAAGCTTTTGTGTATAAATTTCTAACCCAAACCTCCTTCACTGTATTCATTAAAAACATCTTCTTTGATATCCATAAATTTCCATTTCCTCAATCTCTCTGATACCCATTGCTTCAGGATTTACGTCAATTCCTGTCCTATCATAAAAGTCACTGTGAACCACACTGCTCTCATTTCTTTGTCCTTCCACAAACATCTGGACCTCTGTCCTCTAGGCTCAATCTAACCCTCAGTTTTTTCATGGTGACCAAAGAGAGCTGAGAGAAATTAGATAGTCAGGTAGACTAGTATTGCTAGTTAATTAGACTATTTCTGACTGTGCCTTTGGGATATCTAGAAAGGCTTTGCTATGTATAATAAGTTCTCTCTCTCTCTTCAAAAGTTCACCCTTTTATTTTTCAATTCACATTTCCTCCCAGTCCTCTCCAGAGGTTAGGGGCTCCGTTCACATAAAAGTTAAGAATATCAAGTGTGAAATTTCTCAGCTTCTAATCATCTAACTAAATAAACTATGCATATCTATGCTTACTTTTACTACTTTCTTCAAATCTCAGAGGAACAGCTGACCCTTTTTTTCTCACCGAAGGCACTTATGCCATAATCTGATCACTCGAGTCTCCTTTGCCTTTAATGTTTCATCAGCACTATTTATCTCTGTCCTTTTAACCTTTTCTTCTGCAGACTATAAAACACATTATGCTCATCATTAAGGGCAAATGAATCTTTTCTTCTACTCAATCTATACTTCAGACACCAGCCTTACAATTTCTATACCTGTCTTACTCAGTTAAGTTCCTCAGAAAATTTCTTTACAGTAACTGTCTCCAATTCCAATTCCTTACCTCACAATCATTCCTTTAACTGCAGTCAAAACTTTGTTCCCATCATGCCACTAAATCTATTAAAGTTGGTGAAAGAGGTTAGGCTAAGTTTCAGATCAACAATCATTCTTGCTATTTTGATACTACAAAGTCTATTTATGCTATTTGTATAATGTTTATGCTGGTTATGTTTGCTAACATTTACTGTACGCTTAAAATTTGCCAGGTGCTATGTAAACACATTGCATATATTATCTCATTTTCTTATGACATCCTCTCCCTTGAGTAGATTCTATTTTCCTATTTTATAGGTGAAGAAATGGTTGCACAGATAGGGTAGCAAATTGCTAATTTCACAAAGATGGTTGATAGCATAGTTTGATAAGTCTCACATTAAAGCCACTACATTGACATGTCAAATTATATAGCATGAATAAAATCCCATTGACAAAACAGCAAAAGTTGCATATAATATTCTAAGATTTTTTTCATAGATGCATCAAGGATATGGAAATACAATAATAAATATGCAGGTCAAAAATCAATGTAATAGGCTGAATGTTTGAACCTCTTTCAAATTTATTTGTTGAAACGTAACCGCCAATGTCATGGTATTGGGTGGTTGGACCTTTGGAAGGTGATTAACTAATGAAGTTGGAGCCCCCAAAGATGGAATTAGTGCCCTTATTGAAAAAAACCTGGACCCCCTCTATCTCATGAGCACAAGGAAGACCGTCATCCATCTATGAGCCAGGAAGCCAACTCTCATCAGACAATGAATCTCCTAGAGCCCTGATCTTAGTTGACCAATTACTATTTCTCTTGTATATACATCACATGGTGTATGGTATTCTGTTCATAGGAGCCTGAACAGACAAGTGAAGGCAAGAATTAAGAAAATCTTAGTATCAATACCGGCTGTCTCTTAGATTTTATTTCTTAAATTGGTTAAACTTAAAATTTAACTTGATTTGTTTTCACAATCTCAAAGGACAGGAGGAAGACCTAATGTCCACTCATGAAAGTGTGTCTAATAATATTCTAATTTCCAGGAAGCTAAATTCCCACTGTAGGTGTGAATGAGAAGTTTCCTGGTCCTTCCCAGGTACCACAGCCTCTACCACTCTCAAATGGCAAGGAACACTGGTTTAAACTTTGATATTGAGTGCAGTGGGGAGAAAACTTCCGTGAAAAATAGAACTAATCACAACGTTCATTTTAGTTTGCAGCCTTTATTTGCCCATCATTGTTTTGCCAACTCAAAGAGAATTCATAATTTTACGAGTTCATAAAGTCTAGCAATCTTGAACTCTACCCCAATGAGTGGGTGAACCACAACCCCAGCTTTATGAAAAGCTATGGTGACTAACAATGTGCAGCATCCTGATAGATGTAAGTACTTTTTCAAAAAATTCACCTCCAAACCATGCTTAAACTATTCCAACGAATAACGTTTGAAGAACAATGAAAAGCAACTGCTGCAACTATTCAGCATAGTTGTTTTATACTCTGAATCTGTAATTTAGATATTGAACATCATTGTGACCTGAAATTATATTTTTCTTCTCAACAAAGTATTTCAAGATGTTTTGTTTCCTGTCTGTTTTAAGAATTATTTTACACTAACTTTTCATTAACTAACACTAGTTTGGGTGTTTAGCTGTTCCAAATCTCATGCTGCAATTTGATCCCTAATGTTGAATGTGGGCCCTGGTGGGAAGTGTTTGGGCGTGGAGGAAGATCTCACAGGAATGACAAGGTGCCTTCCCTGCAATAATGAGTGAGTACTCACTGTATTATTTCACATGAGAGCTATTTGTTTACAGGAGCCTGGCACCTTCTTCTCTTTTTCTTGTTCCAGTTCTCGCCATAGCACGCACCTGTTTCCCACTTCACCTTCCACTTTGACTGAAAGCTCCCTGTAGCCCTCACCGGAAGCACATGCTGGCATGATGCTTCTTGTGCCGTCTACAGAACTGTGAGCCAAATACATCCCTTTTCTTAATAATTTACTTAGTCTCAGATATGTTCTTTATAGCAATGCCAAGCAGACTAACACAAAAAGTTTGGCAAATATCTGATCAAAATTTCAGAAAGAGAGAAGAGAGAAAAAACCCAGAATTTTCCACAACTCAAAAAAGACAGTTATCTGCAGATATAAGAAATCTAATAAAAAGAGCAAATGACAAGTAACCCACACCTAGAACTCACACATTATACAGTAACTACAGAATATCCTATACCCCTGCCCTAACCCAAACGGGTAATCTTAAAAGGTCTTAGATGTAGTAGAGTTAACACTTAACACCTCACGAGCAGTATTGATAGCTATATAATAGGAAAAAGATATTTTTAAAGTGCAAAGAGAAAATAGCTTTCAATTTAGAATTCCAAACCTAAGAAAAATATCTTTCAAAAACAGAAATAATCATTTTTTCAGACATTGAAAGAGTTCTGGAAAAGAACCCCATGGAAACTTCTAAATTAGATACTTGAAAATGAAAGAAACGTGATTCCAGTGAAGAGCTAAGATAGGAAGAAAGGGAAAAGCCAAGAAAGTCGTAAATGTGTGAGAAAATCTATATAAGCACGGACAGCACAATAACTATATTACAAAAAAAGCAAAATATCCAAACATTATAATAAATAAAATGGAATGGAAGTAACTGGAGATGAATGTTCTGAGACACTTAATGATATTCCGGAGGAAGAAGACATTAATATTTTTAGGTATAGCATTTGTGTTAAAATTTCTACCCTTACCTAGTAGAACAGAGAATATACTTCTACATATACTAGGAACACATGTGGTAAGAAAAAAGAAATCCAAAATAAAATGAAAAAAAAAAGGATTGAAAAAATATGGAGAAAATGACAAAGGAAAATCAAAATAAAATGCTAGGAGATAAAATCTATTGTATCTGTAATTACCACAAATGTAATTCAGTCTTCTACTTTAAAGTCATGTTCAATCACACTGGAGAGAGTACTCTGTATAAAATACTGTCTCTAAAAGAAGGAACATTATTAGATGCATAGCCAAAATATATTTCCATCTTAATTTATAACTCACGTTCAAATAGATTCTACCTATTTTAATTTACAGCTAATTTTCAAATAGAATTCTACATTTTAGAGGGGAGTGAGTGAAAAACTGATACTATAAAATTCTAAAAGTATCAGGCCTGATGAATAATGAATAGCAGAGAAGAACCAAGGAAACGATTTGACTAAACATCATTAGGAAGTTTAAACACGAATAAAGCCGAACAGCCATGTGGGGTTTTTTAAATTAATTCTATAAATTGTTATAAATATAACTAGTACTGTTTCCTTAAAATTTTATGAAAATTCATGGAGATATTCTAATAAAGGTATAAATAAGGAAAAGTCATAAATCTAATATATAAGTTATTAGCTAGTAATAAGAGGACATCTAACAAACTCGGTTAAACTGAAGACTAAAAATGAAAACTGACTAGCCATGGAAAATCTAAATGAATAAAATTCCTAAAGTATCACTGCCATTTTGCTTATCCAATCAGCTTCCTTGTAACTAAAAATTTGTACTGTGTTCACAACATTAATATTTCGGAGAGGTGACCCTGGAAGATTTGATTCACTGGCTTTTATGAGTTTTCCCAGTGAACAAAATAAGAAAAGTTATGTGTAGAGTTGTTTCAAAAGAATAAAAATTAGAAATGAATATTATAATTATACCTTCTGTAATTAGATTTTTAAATGAAAGCTTAGATACATGCAACCACTTACCCATTTCTAAGGTCTCATCTGGAATTTTTAATGCACACAGGTGCCCGACATTAAGAGAAAATCACCAAATAATTGCCGCTATCATAAAGGGTAGAAGGTGAGACCATTAATTTTCTAACAGCCTAAATAACTGTTCCTCTCTGTTGCCTAAATGAATACTATGGATGCAGAAATATTAGTGGAATAATTAGTGATGTCCTAAGAACTTTCAAACCCATTAAAGTCCAATAATGCTAACTTTAACTTTAGCTTCTCAATTAGACCCATTTTAACATTTAACAGCACTGAAGACTCACTTTCCCTGAAATAGAGTGAAAGGGTTTTAGAATATCTGGGTAAAAATACTCAAATCTTACATCCAATTGCTAAGGTTAGAATATCAAGCTGTGTTTGCAAGGGGCAAAAAGAACAGAGCTGTGGCAGATTATAACTACTTTAACTTTACTTTTATATTTTTAGGAACCAGAAATAAACCTTCTTTTTCTTTTCTTTTTTTTTTAAAACCTTCTTTTTCAAGTCTTTGATAAAAACAATATGGGCAGCATATGATAAAATATAAGCAAGGAAAATCGGATAGACTGATCTATTCATAAGGCTATTCAAATCTTTTGGAGAGAGAGAGAACACACAATTTAAATTAGAAAGCTCAGCATTGATTTGTATAAGAATGTCAAAAAAGCAATCACAGTGTAATGTTAACAATTTTTAATTTCAATATACTCTTTTGCTATTTGCAGAGTCAAGTAAAAGTCTAATATAATTCTGAGATATCCTAAAGAGTAAAATACAACTTAGTGTAGAAACAATTATGTGATAATTGTATGTACAGGCATCCCAGTCACAGTTTAAATATAAAGGCTTTTATAAGGATATGTTATTATATATAGTTAGGATTTGCCAAGTTTACGCTTAATGTCAAGCATGGTGCCAAAGATTACAGGATAACACCTATTTGAATTTTTTTTTTAGAAAAGGATCTTTAGAAAAGTAAAATATTCCTTTTATTATTTTTAGAATTTATACATTTTAACATTCTGTATTACAGAAGGCATGAGAGCACAAAATAAGCAAGATGTGCATTTATGTAATAATTTACTTTTATTTTCCTTTTCTTATAAAAATATTTTGGAACATAAATATTATTACCTTGTAAATAACGGTTTTCTTCTTTTTCTCATTATTGCTAACATAATGACTGATTATAAATTTCTCAGAGATGTTTTCAAATAAACTCTGAAATTACTTCTTTTAACTTTTCATCCATATATAAAAGAAATAAAGTGTCCTTTATTATGCAGACTTATTAGCCAAATAGAATTCATGTACAATTTGAGCCCTTTGTCTGATAGAGGAAACTAGTTTGCATGCTAATTTAGATTCACAAAGTATTA
>CAUYRH010129202.1:0-17917 GCA_963574655.1 Perodicticus potto
CACAGGCGCCCGCCACAACGTCCGGCCATTTTTTGGTTGCAACCGTCATTGTTGTTTGGCAGGCCCGGGCTGGATTCGAACCCGCCAGCTCAGGTGTACGTGGCTGGCGCCTTAGCCCGTTGAGCCACAGGCGCCGAGCCATCTTCTACTGTCTTAACTGGATGTTTGAGCTGAAGCATAGCCACGAAAATAATGCTACAAATCTTTTGAAGATCACAAACTTTATTTTACAATATTACACTGAAATATTTTGAGGTGCCTTTATAATCTTTTTTTTTCAGTTTTCTTTTTTCTTACCTTCATAATCTTACAAATATGTAGCTCCACCACCCAAGTAATAAAGATACTTGAAGCTCTCAAAATTACATCTAATCAGATGCTATTATAATTTTAATTATTCTCTGTAAGAGTTCTCTTAAATATATAGTTCACTATTTCAGATTACCTATAGTTCAACACCTAATTTATTGGTGTAGGAAGAGGCAAGAAAAATAAAGTTAAAATTCTCTGACATTTCACATTTCAATATTAAAGTTATAAATAGTAACTATGTAATTTCAACTAAGCTTTAACGAGCTTGCATACAAGGGCCCTGCCTTTCACTAGCGGGGAAATTGGACGATCTTTGAAGTTGAAATGATGAGATGAAGTGTATACTTCATCACAGACTGTTCAGAAGTGAGTACTGAACTGGGAAGTGCCAGTTGTACCGTCTGGTGTTTGAAAACAAAATGCCTGATGCTTTTTGTTTGAGTTTTGTGTTAGTCTTCTCAGGCTTCCATAACAAAATATTATAGATTCGGTGGCTCAATAACAGAAATTTATTTTCTCACAGCTTAGAGGTCAAGTTCTCATAAGGGACCAATTCCAGGCTATGGACAGCAGCCTTCTTGCTGTGTCCTTACCTGGCCTTTCTTGGTGATTGGAAAGGAGAGAGAAATCTCTTTTTCCTCTTCTTCTTGGGCCCCTTCATTATTACCTCGTTTAACCCTTAATTATCTGTAAAAAGCCTTATCTCCATCCAAATACAGTCACATCCTGGGTTAGGGCTTGAATGAGACACATGTATGAGAAGGATGGGACTTTGGTTCATCCAAAGTTCTTTGCTGTGTAAGGTGCCAGCTCCAGCTATTACACTCTATACTCCTAGAATTGGATAAACTGGGGCGGCACCTGTGGCTCAGTGAGTAGGGTGCCAGCCCTCTATACCGAGGGTGGTGGGTTCGAACCCAGCCCAGGCCAAACTGCAACAACAACAACAAAAATTGATTAAACTATGTAACAGCAGTTTTGACTGCTCAGTGTATTTTTTCCCTGGTTTTTTTTTTCTAGAGTTCTCCTGGAAGATTTATTTGTAATTCTTATTGTATTAAATTGCTCCTTAGCAACAGATGCCAATCTCTAGCCTTTAATATGGTTATGTGACCTTCAACAGCTTGGAAGCACTCTGTTTGGTGAGCTTAATGAAATACGATCCTGAAATACATTAAAATTATATCTCTGTTTAATGATTATTTATTTTATAATCACCACATATGAGCCATAATTCTGCAGGTGTGGTGCCAAGTCATTTGACTATTTCACGAAGGTTGACAAAATGAATCACTAGTTGACATGATAAAGATGGACAAAGAACAGGTATGTTTATAACAATTTTTTATTTAGTGACTAGTGTTCATTTTAAGACACAGCTTATAATTTTTCCATTTATTTAAATCATTCATTGATGATTTAATGTGTATGTGGCTGGCATTGAGCACAATGGGCACGCTATAGGGAAAGAGGCGTTTGATACTTTTAGTTTACCATCTCATAGACTAGACAGTCCAAAAATCAGAAGAATCTCTGAAGCTAAGAGTCAAAACACCGGCAGAGACTTTGCATAGAACAATTCTTTTAAAAATCTCCTTCAGAAGTATTTTATTCCTCCCACAAAAACATTTAAAGATCGTAGGGAGTTATAACATATATTTAATTATAATGAGTTATATTTGTGAGCTTTCGAGGCTCATCCTTTCTAAAAGAATATTACAGATTTCAATTATGCTTTTATTTCATTTTTTTAAAAGAAGTATTTTAAAGAGAAACTTTGAACTTAAATGATAACATATTTAATGTTTCGAGGTGAATATTTTTTGTTAGTGATCCTTCTATGGTGCTGAAGTTTTTACCTTCCAGTTCATTTTGTAGTGCACATTTAAAGAGAACGTTTTAGATGAAAATCTAAAGTTAACTATTCCCTTCTCTCCATTTCCTTTTCCCCCCGGTACGCTCATCCAGAGTTCAGATCAATTTGCCTCCTCAGGGATACTCTCTCTAAGCCCTTGGGGGATATCAAAGCCCTCACAGATATAGGATTACCAGAAAAATTGTAGGACATTCATTTAAATTTGATCTTTAGATAAGCAAGAAAAAACTTTATGGCCTAAATATATTCCATATATTTCATGGGGCAGACTTAAGATTTATTTTCATTGTTTATCTAAAATTCAGATTTCACTGTGCACCTGTATTCGATTTGCTGAATTTGGCAACCCTACCCAAGTGTATAATTTCATGGAACACTGTGCTTGCCTTCATTCCACTCAACAGATTTTGTAGTTTAATATTGTTAAGGTCCTTGAACTCTGTGTTTTGCAAAAGGGCCAAGACCATGGTTTATTTATTTATCTATTCAATTGTTTATTTATTTTGAGACAGAGTCTCACTTTGTAGCCCTCAGTAGAGTGTCATAGCATCATAGCTCATGGCAACCTCAAACTCTTGGGCTCCCGTGATCCTCTTGACTCAGCCTCCCAAGTAGCTGGGACTACAGACACCTGCCACAATGCCTGGCTATTTTTGGAGACGGGGGTCTCACTTTTGCTCAGGCTGGTCTTGAACTCCGGAGCTCAGGTGATCCACCTCCCTCAGCCTCCCAGAGTGCTGGCCAAAACCACGTTGAAAGCTTTTTTAGTTCATCATTGTATTCTTAGTACCTGCCCTAGTGCCTGGCCTTCACAAGTGTTTGTTGAACAAACTAATAAAGATGTGAATGAATGATGATAATTGGTCATTCTTAATGGAAATGCATTTTGTCATCTACATGTACATCCTAGCAACAATTTCTCAACTCTAGTACAAACTCTTCTTACCGGTTATAAACCTTTCCTCAGTACTGCCAGTGTCTCTTTTTCTGGCATTAACTCCCATACAGCCTGGACTGCTCACCATTTCCTCAGCGAATGTTGTACTTTTCCATATCATTTACCCCTTTCCATCATTGCTCAGACCCATCTCTTATCTTACTTTCTTCTTAAATGCTTTCCTGGTCATGAACCACATTATATATCCTCATTTACTTTTTAACTCTTGTGCCATCTGTCTTCTACATTGAATCATTATTTGTTATTTTTCTCATCCTTTAGATCAGTGTTTTTAAAACTTGAGAGTGTCCTGAAATTGCTTTAGTTTGAAAACCTCTAGAAGGCTATATGGGCTACAAGGCAGATGTTTATCTTTTGTTCCCTCTGCTCCCCAAATATTAGACACAGCATCTATTTACTATATCTTGCAGGACTGAATTTACAGTAGTAAATTTCACACAGAATTTTAGGGGTGGAAAGGGTCTGATAGGAAGGCCATTTCTTTAAATCTCTCATTTAACAGCAGTGATATTATAAGAGCAAGTCACTATGTCTTCTACCAAAGTCACATGCCAAATGAGACCTGGGTTTCTGCTGCTAAATAGCTGCAGACAGACATTTAGCTAGACAAGATCTGTTTTGTGTTTTTGTTTGTTTGTTTTGCTTATTTTTCTATTTAATTCTATGAATGAGGGATTTGAAATGGAAAAATATCATTCCCTTTAAAAAATATATTCTTGCTACTATATTTAATTTAATTTTTATTTCAAAATATTATGGGAGTACAGATGTGTTGGTTACACAAACTGCTTTTGTACTGTCTGAGTCAGCGTTCTGAGTGTGCCCATCACACCGTTAGTGTACATTGTCAGGTGTGAATTGCCTCTCTCCCCTTGCCCCCTCTAACCTCCTTGCTTTCTATTGAGTTTTACTACCAAATGTGCACATGGGTGTTGGACAATTAGTTTTAATTTAATAATGAGCACAAGTGGTGTTTATTTTTCTCTTCTTGTGATACCTCATTTAGATTCAGGATGGTCTCCAATTCCATCCAGGTTATTACAAAAGGTGTTAGTTTTTTTTTTTGAGACAGAGCCTCAAGCTGTCACCCTCACTCACCTCAAGTGAGTCTCTTGCCTCCGCCTCCCAAGTAGCTGGGACTACAGGCGCTGGCCACAACGCCCGGCCATTTTTTGGTTGCAGCCGTCATTGTTGTTTGGCGGGCCCGGGCTGGATTCGAACCCACCAGCTCAGGTGTATGTGGCTGGCGCCTTAGCCCGTTGAGCCACAGGTGCCGAGCCACAAAAGGTATTAGTGAATCATTTCTTTTTATAGTTGAGTAATACTCCATGGTATACATATATCCCATTTTATTAATCCAGTTATGTTTTGATGAGCACTTGGGTTGAGTCCAAAACTTTGCCACTGTGAATTATGCTGCAATAAACATTTAAGCACATGTGTCTTTTCATAAAATGATCTTTTCTTCTTTGGCTAAATATCCATTAGTAAGAGAATATCATCCCTTTAAAAGCTAAAAGTCTGTCTGAAGACTGTATATGCAGTAGAGGGAGAATAACAGGTAGTGTAGCTTATTCTCATAAAAATGGACCGAAGACATCACCCTTAACATATGTATTCATATAAAGAGAGAGAAAATAGTGAGCCATTCCTACACGGTTGCAGCCGCAGCTGTTGTAAGCATTGCCTAAGAACTTGTTGCTGTGTTGATTTCACCCTGTCTATACCATGTTCATTGCGCATTGCTATAAAACACTAATGTTAATATGTTTCATGAACTATGCATCTGTGAACTTGAGTAGAAGAAACTAGTGGGATTGATTCTAGTAGTAACCAGGTACTTGGCAGTGTACAATTTATAATTTTGGTGTTTAATTGAATTAAAAATTATATATATGTATACATATAAAAATTTTACAAAGCTTTTGGGGAAGATGACACTTTTTCTAGTCTGTTGCTTATCTACTCACATTTAATTGGATTGCTGTATTCCGTCCGGCAACTCTACTCCTGGAGGACCCATGACTATTTCGGGGAGTAGTGCTGCTGTAGCTGTGTGAGAACACAGGGTAAACACACAAAGACACACACACCCCTATACATAGAGTTAGGAAAAACTTCATATAATAAAGAAACAGCAATTTCATGGGAGAAAGTGTTTAAAGAAGCAATTATGTAATTCTTAGAACCCATATATCATGAGATTGGGGGCTTTATCTTACCTCTTTTGAGAAGACGAAAGTTTCTGGATTCCAATTTGGATTATAAAATGTTGATTTATGTTGAATTGCTTTTTTAAAAATCTAACCTTAAACATTTTAGATAACTTACTTATATTTATCTTATTTTATAGACCTGAAATTAGTGTGACTGAACTCATATTGAACTGTCCTCCAAAATGTTAAAACCAAAGACAGGCTGTACCAATTAGGCACAGCTAAGATGATTTTTCTCATTATATTTGATTTCTCTTCATTACAGTTAGTTTTCCTTAAAATGAGTGGCCTGATCATCAAATTATTAGGCATGTGGTCTGAGAGCGTAAAATTTATCCGGGTTTCAATTTCATTTAGACAGCCCATTGGCTTACACATAGTAAACCTTTAATAAATGTTTGCTTATCACATAGCATTAATATTTTTAAAACATGCATTTCAACTGTGCATAGTAAATAGGCAAATTTCTTAGAATTTACTGGTGTGGGTTGACTCTGCTTTAATTTATATGGTCTTTTAAATATGACCCATCATAAATGGTGGAATAGATTTTTTTAATTTAATCTCTAAGTTGCTACCTGGATTTGGAGGCATGATAAGGTTTCTATTCCATTAAACTCACTGACCTTCTTCTTCTTCCTCTTCTCCTTTTTCTTTTGTTTTTATTTTGAGATAGGGGAATTGCTCTTACCCAGGACAGCATGTAGTGGTGGGACCCTAGCTCACTACAACCTTGAACTTCTGAGCTCAAGCCATCCTCCTGTACCAGTCTCCAAAGAAGTTGTACACCACCATGCTAGGCTAATTTTGTTTTAAATTTTTGGTGGAGATTGGGTCTTGCTATGTTTCCCAGGCTGGTCTCAAACTCCTGGCCTCAATGATCCTCCCACCTTGGCCTCCCAAAGTGGTGGGATTATAGTTCTGAGCAACCATGCCTGGCCTGGCCCTTTCTTGTTTCCTAATACCCTGATTTTGCTACTGTATCTTAAATAATTAGATTCTCAGGATTTTTGCAAATCTATAGATTCATTGTAGCAGGAGCCTTTAACCAGGGATAGGAAGGTTTTTTTTTTTTTGCGACAGAGCCTCAAGTTGTTTCCCTGGGTAGAGTGCCCCGTAGCATTACAGCTCACAGCAACCTCCAACTCCTAGGCTCTAGCGAGTCTCCTGCCTCCGCCTCCCAAGTAGCTGGGACAACAGGTGCCTGCCACAACATCTGGCTGTTTTTTGGTTGCAGCCATCATTGTTGTTTGGTGGGCCTGGGCTGGATTCGAACCTGCCAGGTCAGGTGTATGTGGCTGGCACCTTAGGTGCTTGAGCCACAGGCGATAGGAAGGTTTTTTTTGACCCCAAGCGGCTGTCAGCTCATTTTCCTCCTCACGACTGTGATCCCTGTGGTTGCTCTGACTTCCAGAGTTAGCCATTCCTTAAGTCCCCAAGTCTCCTACTTTGCTCATGATTCTCAGACTCCTCAATGTGTCAAATACCTGCTTTCCTGACTTGGTCTCTGGTGTCAGTTTGGGTCCAGTTCTTCATGCCTTGAGCAAGTCTCAGGTTTCCATGTTGATCTATCCTGAAACTTCACTTTTGTCCTAGTTGATAATTCTCTGGTGATAGGACTCATCTACCTTTTAATACCAAGAGTCAAGTATCTTTTGCTGGGGACCCACCATGTGCTAATTACTTTTCATTTGCATCCCTCAGTAGTTAGTTACTTACTCAATGGGTGGCTTAATCTTATTTCACATAGAGGTTAAGTGAGTTAGCAAGGAGGCTAGCTTGAGGCAAGACATGGTTGGAACCCGGGTCTTTGTACATTTAGAGAAAAACTGGGCTACCTACCTTGTAGAACATTTTGTCTGTTTATTTGTTACCTTGGTCTGTCATCAGCTGAGCTATAGCACCTGTACCCAGACTTGCAGAATTAACATGCTATCTGTCATGCAGAAGGTGCCCAGTAGTAAAGTGGTCATCATTGCTGTCCTCTGACCTTGAAAGGGGATTGTATCTCCCTTCCAAGTAACTTTTAGGTTAGAGAAGCATGAATTCCAAATAAGATTTTTAAATAATGCAAGCATACCATTAATATGTTCTAGTTTTAGATCAGCTATCCAGAAATGTAGTTCCTTGATGATATATGTTGCCACTAGAAAGGCAGTTCCAGACTGGATGAGAATATATTGACTCTCCACAGGCACCGTTAATGATGAGAAAATTCAGCTGGGAATGTGAGCCACCTCCATTATGCTTTGAAATAAAATCAGAACACCGTTATAAAACATAGACACACGTATGAATTAGCTGCTGATACTAATCTCTCTCTCATTTTTTAAAGTGTGGAATAAGAGCTAATTTAACACTTAATGTATTGAATTAACTGTGAACTTACGAATTGTGTTAGATCCTTCTGACTGAAATTTCAAACCAATTTGGGGTCAGAAGCTCTTTCACTGTTAAGCTATACACTGGGTGCTTAAGGACAAGGTGGCCCTGTCTGACATACTGTCAATACTGACCATCTAATCAATACTGACCACCTAAAGTACTGATGGCTTGTTGATGCTGCCATGTATATGCTTTAATTCATAGCAATAAAGAGATGGGGGAAATATTTAGGACTAGACAGGCGTTGGGACTTAGGCTTTCTTACTGTCACACCAAGTAAACAATCCCTTCAGAAATTTACATCTAAGTCACTGGAGGCTAGAGGTTGCCGCTGTTAAAAACCACAGCAATGATAGCAAGCAGACCCAAGAATGGCCCAGCAAGCATCTTGCCTTATAATTTAAGCAATTTTTGTACAGCTGACTAGATTAATACCCACTTCTTGGTAGAACAATAGGCCAACTTTGTCAGATCTAATTTTACATTTGTGGTTAAATAGAACCTCACCCAGTCTTTAGATTATTATTCACTTATTTATTTATTTAAGCCAGCGTTCTCTATTGCTGAATGGTGGATCCTAAGATAGCAGATGCATCATAAATTTGGATTGTAGCACATTAGCTTTCTAGTGTATAAAACCTTAAAGTCAGAATGGTACTTAGAAAATATAAATCCAATTATCCACTTGGTTCAGAAATTTCCTTTATAATATTCCAAACAAGTTAACTACCCTTCCCTCGAATACGCTCAATAAAGAAATTCTTAATAACTTCAGAAGCCAACTCATTTCCTCTATTAACAGCTCTGAATATGAGAAAGTTCTTTTTTAGCCGGCTGCGGTGGCTCACACCTGTAATCCTAGCACGCTGGGAGCCCAAGGCAGGTGGATCACCTGAGCTCAGGAATTCAAGACCAGCCTGAGCAAGAGCAAGACCCTGTCTTTACTAAATAGAAACACTAACTGGGCATTGTGGTGGGTGCCTGTAGTTCAACTACTCAGGAGGCTGAGGCAAGAAGATCGCTTGAGCCCTGGATTTTGAGGTTGCTGTGAGCTGTAACACTATGCCACTCTATCCAGGGTGAAAGAGTGAGACTGTCTCAAAAAAAAAGTTTTTTTTCTTTCCCTTGTTTGCATTTATCATTTTTCTAAAGCAAATTCAATCATCTTGGGTCATGCTTTGGGACAGATGATGAATTACAAATTATAGAAAAATTATATAAAGTGTTTTCATTTAATATGTTCAAAATATTAAATAACATTGTGGGGAGACAAATCTCCAACATGGTCTTTATTCTTAGGATCCTTAGAATTCAAAGTAAATATATAATAATTAAAAAAGAATCCAATAGAGCTTACAATTAAATATCAAAAGTAATGATACAAATATTTTATACTGTAGGACTTATGGAATAATAAGTGACACATTATCATTTTTGGTAGAATTTGTGTTGGACCTTGGAAGACAAAAATGTAGATAGCGGGGATAGATAATATTGGAATAAATTGTAGATAAAAGGCTTTGAAGGGCTCGGCCTCAGTGGCTCAGCAGGCTAAGGTGCCAGCCACGTACACCTGAGCTGGCAGGTTTGAATCTAGCCCGGGCCCACCAAACAACAATCATGGCTGCAACCAAAAAAAACGGCCAGGCATTGTGGCGGGCGCCTGTAGTCCCAGCTACTTGGGGGGCAGAGGCAAGAGACTCGCTTGAGCCCAGGAATTGGAGGTTGCTGTGAGCTGTGATGCCACAGCACTCTATCCAGGGTGACAGCTTGAGGCTCTGTCTCAAAAAATAAAAATAAATAAAAATTAAAAAAAAAAAAAAAAGGCTTTGAAGGTGGTTTGCCATAGGGTCATTGAGAAAATAGGTAATGCTTTCAATACCAAGGGAAGGTATTACAATTTTATTTGTTTAAAATGCTGTAGAGTTAACTTGTCCCCTGTGGTAGTTACGAGGTAGTCACAGTGGCTATTAAATACTTGACTAGTTTGAATTGAGATGTGCTTTAAGGGCAAAATACACACAAGATTTCAAAAACTTAACATGAAAAATAATGAATGTAAAATGTCTCTGTAATAATTTTTATGTTGGTTGTATTTTAAAATAATGACTTTTGAGTATGTTGGGTTAAATTAAATACTATTGTACCTGTTTCTTTTTTACATATGCTAATGGGATATTTTATTTATTTATTATTATTATTTTTTTGAGACAGAGTCTCACTATGTCACCCTCAGTAGAGTGCCATGGCGTTACAGCTCACAGCAACCTCAAACTCTTGGGCTTAAGCGATTCTCTTGCCTCAGCCTTCCAACAGCTGGGACTACAGGCACCTGCCTCAATGCCTGGCTATTTTTTTGGTTGTAGTTGTCATTGTTGTTTGGCAGGCATGGGCTGGGTTTAAACGTGCCACCTCTGGTATATATGGCTGGCACCCTGGCTGCTGAGCTACAGGGGCCAAACCACTAATGGGATATTTTAAATTAAAACTTTGGCTTACGTTGTCTTTCTGTTGGGTAGCACCATTATTAAACAACTTACTTTTTGTTAGTTATTTTTACTTACATGTTACCTGAGATTTATCATTTGTAGCCTAATAATCAGAGAAACTCAAATAGTATTTTCGATGTGGCATTGGTTCCTCTATATTTAAGTTTTGCAGAAACTACTCGTTATTCTGCAACTGTCTGTATATTCAAAGTAAATTGGAATGCTAAGAAAATTGCACAATTTATCACATTTGAAGTTTCCAAAAGCTTAGTATATAGAAAGCAATGTAGGAAGTAAACACTTAAATTACGTACCTATATGATATTGCTGCTTAATGCTGAAAGTCCATAGACATATGTATGTTAAGGACCTGTTACTGCGGTTATTTCTCTAGTTTTTCTAGTTTTCTTTTTTCCTTTTTGAGACAGAATTTCACCCTGAGTAGTATGCCGTGGCATCATCATAGTTCACAGCAAACTCACTCTTAGGCTCACATGATCCTCCTGCCTTAGCCTCCCCAGGAGCTGGGACTACAGGCGCCCACCACAACACCCCGCTAGTTTTTCTATTTTTTCTTTCTTGTTCAGGCTGGTCTCAAACTCTTGAGCTCAACAATTCACCTGCCTTGGCCTCCCAGATTGCTGGGATTAAGGGAGTGAGCCACTACGTCTGGCCACTGCACTTATTTTTCAATAGACTGTTATAAGGAGAGAGAAGAATAAAATGGAAAGCTCTTCCAGCCGGAAATGTAAACCTTTAAAAACAAAATACATAAACAATATAATTTCATTATAGGAAGTTATAATACACAGGTAAGTTTTATAAATTTTATACACACATACATATATATACATACATTTACATATATATGTAAAAATCACCTATTATTTACTTTACTAGAAATAAAATAATCACTGTTAATCATTTGATGAGTATCTATGAGTGTGTTTATGTGTGTATGTATAATAAAAATGAGATCAAACAGTTTTATCATTAACTTCTGTCACTTAATATATTGTAAACACTGTCCTGGACCCATAAATCTTTTTAAAATTGTGGTTTTCCGAGTTTTAGTTTTAATAGCATCGGTACACTTTTTTTCAAACAAAAGTTCTACTCAGAAGCTCAATGTATGACATTGGTAAGAATAAACCTAGCCGGACCGAAGCAAGTTGGAGGCCTGGAATCCTACCTGCCTGGCCCATCACGCCCCACTTCCTCAACTCTTGAGCCACTGCACAGAACAGTCTTAAAAATAACGACTCTACTGCAGTCTACTTTCCGGATGTGTGTGTTTCATTCAGATATTAATTTTTGTCTAACATTCTATAAATATCTCACAATTCATATTGAGAGGTTTGCTTTTTGTATAATCTAATTCTGTTTTGCTTAGGCCATCATTGACTTGCGGTAAGTCAGGATTAACTGAGAGAAGGTGATGGATGCTTCAGGATGAAAACTCTGTCTTAGAGAATGGGAATATTCATTCATACACAAATCAATGCCTATTTAAAGAATAGCTTTCAGTCTTTGGTGTAATAGATTTGCCTGCCTGTAGCAAGTTATTCATTTACTAAATACACTACTAGGCTTTTCAAGAGCACTCTGTTAGAGGTGAAGTGAGAGAAATTGCGAAGAAGATCAACAGGAACTCATTATTTCAGTAATTATCTCTTTGTAACATGCTTGACACTCCAGTATTTCTGATTATTTGCTCTTTTTTCTTAAACCTTTGTGTCTTTAAAAGGACTTTGTTGTAACTTTTAAAATAATCCTACAAGGACTTTGTTGTAACTTTTAAAATAATCCTACGGCTGGGGTCTATGCTTCCAATCAACTTTTCTTAGGTGTCAATATAGGTGGTGCCCTCCTTTTTGTTATGATGGAAATTATGGTTATGTGTATTGTTGTTGTTGTTAATGAATGAAAGAATCCAGCTGAGCATTCTATGTGTTTGAAATTGTCTAACTGTGTAAATGGGATTCCACATGGCTTCCTGCTGTCCATTCTACTTGAATGAGCTTTATAGAAAATGTATTTTGGTAGAAAATGGCTATGAACGGCACGGCTGATGGGCACGGCTGATGATGTGAAAAATGCATATCAAGACAAAGTGAAGAAATGACATTTTGATGCTTTCGAAAAGAAGTATTATTTATTTATTTGCCAGTTTGTGTTAAGCTGTTGAAAGTAGAATGATTAGAATTGCTTCTAAAAAAAATCTTGTTTTTTGTTTTGTTGTAATTAATTTTTTAAACATTAAAAAAGCTAATTTCTCATTATGTAAAATATTTTCCTTTGGAGAGCTAATTATGTCATTTAACTAATTGTTTAATTTAAAGGTATTATAGCTCCAGTCTTTCTAAGATGTAACTTGAATATAACATTGGCATAGAAATCAAATAGTGTTACATTTTGAGTATCAAATTGCGGGTTGCATTTAAAAAAAAAAGATTTTCATATAGTAAATCCTCAAGAGAACTTTCACAGAATTAGTAGTTTATAGAAGCAGATATAAGAACATACTGTGGACCTTCGGGGATTCAAATCCTTGGTCCATATAATAGATTAATATATTTTAAAGGATGGTGACTAAGGAGGCATATTTAATGTGAATTTCGCAGCTTGACATAATGTCTCACAAGATAAAGAGTCACCTACAAAGTCTGGGACTTGCATAGAGATACATGAATCTCCATTAGGTATGAGGCTTCTTCTATTTGGACAACACAAATGAAGAAAGTATTATTGTCTAAATGTTAAGTATTTGGGCCCAAAGGATAAGGCTCTCCTTGAGTATTGTATATACCTGAGAGATATAAATGTGTACACACATTATAAAGAATCCAACATTAATTGATTTTTTTCAAAGGTATCATATTTTACCCAGGAGCATACTATGTACTCATCAACCATAAATTCTGCACCTAAAATACATTTAATACAATGCAAGATGTCATCATATGAATGAATCATTATTCAACCCATTGAATAATTCAACCATTGCTGTCATAGCAACAGTAACAGTGACTTTCTTGTGTGGGTGGGGGTCTGGGGTGTGTTACAGATCATTTTATTGTCTCTAGTTTCTCATCTGTGTCAGCCTCTAGGCTTCTCAGCAGAAGGAAACAGTGAATGACCTACGTAAAGCTCCTCCTTAATTACAAACAGTTCTTGCTCTCTTTTGATCAGCTCCTCACAGATCATTCTTAATATGTAGTGGTAAGGACTACTCTTCTGAGCTCTTAATTCTTTGTTTTCACTAATATCATGGCTGGAGGGATCTACACCCTCACAGTGGGGTATGCAGCAGTGCCTGTGTGTTTTCAACACGGTTTAAAATGTCAGTGTCATTCAACAGGAGAAATGGGAGGATGCGAGTTCAGAGGACTTGTATTCCAATCCTAGCCATAAATTACTTGCTGTTTTAATTTAGGTAAATTAGTGGGAATAAGAATTAGGTTATTAGTTACAGAGGTATGCCACCAATATTGGGGTTATAATCTATATAGTACTATGATTGTAAATCATTAAAATGGGCTTTTTGCATGATTCTTGGGGAAAATCAGATTAATAAAATGCTCTAGATTGTCTCACCATGTAATTGAAAGGATAATGTTACATTATACTTTTCTAAATGATGTAAAATTTGGGAAACACTGATCAAATGCAAAATAAAGTTAAGTATTCTCAGTCTTTTTTATTACTGAACCATTTACAATGTACAACCTGGATAACACTTCTTGTTTTAGTCTGCTTTTTTTTTTCTTTTGAGATGGAGTCTCGCTATGTCACCCTCCTTAGAGTGTGGTGGCGTCACAGCTCACAGCAACCTCAAACTCCTGGGCTTCAGTGATTCTCTTGCCTATCAAGTAGCTGGGACTACAAGCGCCTGCCACAACATCCAGCTATTTTTCGTTGCAGTTGTCACTGTTACTTAGCTGGCCCAGGCTGGGTTTGAACCCACCACCCTTGGTGTATGTGGCCAGAGCCTTAACCACTGTGCTTCGAGTGCCGAGCCCTTAGTCTGTTTTTTGTTACTCACAATAGAGTGCCTGAAACTAGGTAATCTATAAAGAAAAGGAATTTTCTCTCATGGTCATGGAGGCTGAGGAGTTCAAAGTCAAGGGGCTGTATCCGGTGAGGGTTTTTTTTGCTGGTGGAGACTTTCTGCAGAGTCCCAAGGTGGCTCAGGGCATCACATGGTGTGGACCTAAGCTTGCAAGCTCAAGTCCTTCTTCTTCTTCTTTTTCTTTCTTTTTTTTTTTAGAGATAGAGTTTCACTTTATTGCCCTCGGTAGAGTGCTAGGGCATCATAGCTCACAGCAACCTCCGGCTCTGGGGCTTAGGTGATTCTCTTGCCTCAGCCTCCCGAGTAGCTGGGACTGCAGGCGCCCGCCACAAGGCCCGGCTATCTTCTTCTTTCCTCTCTCCTCCTCCTCCTTCTTGTTCTTTGTTTTTTCTCTTCCTCTTCTTCTAAAACCACCAGTCTCACTCCTGTGATAACCTATTATCTATTAACCTATTAATCTATTAATCCATGAATGATTAATCTATTCATGAAGGCAAAATCCTGATGACCTCTTTTTAAGTCCCCATCTCTTAATACTGCTACATAAGGGATCAAGTGTCAACATGAGCTTTTAAGGGTATAAACATTCAAACTATAGCACTACTATGTGTATTTACTTTTTTTTTGTGGGATGACAAGTCTTTTCCTCAGAACAAAAATAGGAAAATCCCACTCCTACATCACATAAAACAGATCCCCAAATACATTTGTACTAACAATTTTTACTTTTTTGCAGTTTTGGTCTGGGCTGGGCTTGCACCCACCACTCCCGGTATATGGGGCCGACGCCCTACTCCTTAAGCCACGGGCGCCACCCTGTACTAACAACTTTTAAACCTCCATTATGCATCTATCATTACTGAGTTTAGCTAAATTTTAGAGAAACTGCTTATAATGTCAGTGTAAGGAAATCTCTGAATGCTGAAATGGTTAAAAGCACAGGCGAGGTTCTTATGCTTTGGCTTCTCTTCAGATCAAATAAATTGGTTGCCTTTTGTGGAGAAGACTATCCCTGATACTGCAATCAGGTCCTTGAGACTTTGTTCTACTGAATTTCCATCAAGTATAAAGGTCAATCCTGTTTGTGGAATGTTTTCTCTCTAAAGAAAGGAAATTGTCAACCTGGCCTAGGTTATGGCAGCCAGTGCAAAAAATACAGATGAATTCCAGTTGGGTTCCTGCTGGGGAGGTCTCCTGGATGTAAATTTCTTTGAGGATGCTAATGTGAGCATATGTGTTTTCTCCTGTAGTGTTGAAATAGTATTGAAATGGAATGCCCCTTATTTCATCTTCTTGGTGCCAGTCTGTCTCCTAAAGTGAAAATTAATGTAATAAGTGGATTTATCAGTACGATGGTCTGAATGTTTGGTGCCCTCAAAATTCTAACCTTGAAGTTGTTCATATTGGGAGATGGGGGCCTTTGGAAGGTGATTAGGTCATGAGAGGAGAGCTCTCATGAATAGGATTAGAGCTTTATAAAACAGACCCAAGGGAGCTCATTGTCCCCTTTATGTGAGGACACAGAATGGTCTGTGAACCAGAAAGCATGCCCTCAGCAGAAGGCAAATCTGGTAGTCTCTTGATCCCACACTTTCAGGTTTCCAAAATGGTGAGAAATAAATTTCTGTTGTTTATAGACCACCCAGTCTAAAGTGTTTTACTGTAGCAGCCTCATGGATTAAGACAATGTCAGTGTGTGTTACTGGGGTAAAAGTGGAGCATGGCCAGGCTCCTGAATTCCTTGCCAGATAATCCAGATTTGTAAACCTAAGCTTCTAGGAAACATACCCTAATACAATGAACAAATCTGAGAGAGTTTCAGGCAGCCTGACAGGCAGTGTGGAAATCTGGCCTCCTAAGAGCAATTTCCAGTTTTTCTATCTCTTCTCTCCTAAAACTTCCTTGATTCAAAGAACGTGAGAAATTTGGCCAAAGGCCTTTGGGGGTCTGTTTGTTAGACAGGTGTGTAGGCTGTTTGTCCTTCTTTTCATTTTTCCGACAGTCAAACCCTCTGCAATATGGCTTGCTTTTACTTCTCCAAATTAACCTCTCATTGCTGTTCCCTACAAGCCCTCTATATTAGTTTTAAGTATTCTATTTATTGTTTGCAACCTGTCCTATCCAGAGTTGAATCCCTAGATTTTCTCCTAAAGCCTGACACATACAGGATGAGCATTCAATCAATAATTTAACAAGCCATGCATAACATTCCATACTTCTGAGCCTTGGCCCACACCTACTTGGAATTCATTTTCCTTTGTGTTTCATTCCTACTTGGAATTCCTTTTCCTTTGTGTTTACCAATATTAAATCTGCCCCCAGAGCCAACTGAATTTGCACTTGGATGAAGCCCTCTTTGCACTCAATGGCTACTTGGGTTTTGCCCCATTGGTACTCAGCATGCTGTTGCCTTACATGGTTCAGAGTTTTTGCTGTATCAGTCACCTCAACCTACGATAACAAAAATTATCATAGACAGAGTGGCTCAAGCAAGAGGAATTTATTTTTTCACAGTCTGGAGGCTCAGAGGTCCAATATCAAAGTGCCAGCCAATCTGTCTCCGGTGAGGACATTCTTCCTGCCTTCCCGGTGGCTGCCTTCTCAATGTATCCTCTGGCAGAGGCAGAGAAAGCAAGCTCTCTCCCTTCCTTCTTATATGAACACTAATCCCAGCCTGGGTACTTCACCCTCACAACCTTGTCTGAACATACTCGCCTCCTGAAGGCTGCACGTCCAAACCATCACGTTGGAGGTTAGAACTTTAATATACAAACTGGGATGTCTGTGGGGTAAACAATTCAGACCATAGCACCTCATTTGAGTTAGTTACTTTGTTCGCTTGTTTGACTTTCCAAGGTCAGGGGCAGGGGGGCTGGCACCATTTCTTTGCCTGATCTGCCAGATACCTATTATAGAACAGGAGCTACTTGATTGGAAGAAGTGATTGGTTAACTTTGCTTTTCTCATGGTACCCTGTGGCATTAACTCTCCTGCTATTTTATATTCATCTGAAAGTACTTTTTATTGGGAGCAAAGAATCTGCAGATTCATTTAACTGGTTTTCGACTAACTCTGATGTGATCGAAATCCTACAGGAAATTTCCAGACCACACGTAGCTCCCCCTGCCCTGTTCCCCATCTCCTGCTACCAAAGGGAGATTCTCATATGCCCAGAGTAGAATGTAGGAGGAGATTGGAGAAGGTACACTTACGCTTACTGAAATACAGCTCTCCCACCCTCTACCGTGAGGAGTTACTCAAACTGGATTTCCAGAGAGATTTAAAATAGTACACAGAATTTTAAAACATACATAGTCAGGGTGAACTGTTGTAAGCAGCTAATACTATTGTTGTGGATTGACAAACATTATAGGACTGAAATTTGATAAAGTTTTCATATGAAGGCTATCTAATGGCTGGAAATTTAAAAATAAATTGTATTAGCCTTTTTTAGTCTCATCTGCAGTCTCATCTCACGTGTGATATGGTGGAGAAAACATGGCAGCTCACAGTCAGAGACCTGGGTTTCAGGATGAACGGCTGCTCACTGGCTTTGTGACCTCATCACGTTGCTTTCCTCTGAGACGCCATTTCTTCCCTGTCATTTCA